>CM033025.1:23294518-23516029 GCA_019207045.1 Branchiostoma floridae x Branchiostoma belcheri | reverse complement strand
TTTGACCGCCTAGAATACACTCTTAGCAATGTTGCCTCTAAGCACTACCCCCCTAACCCTAGCGGTTAGTGCTTAAGTCATATCTCGGCAAGTAAGCACCCGATTTCAAAACGGTTTGCAGATTACAAATCTGTACCAACATACCTTTGTAATGATACCAAGTTTGACCGCCTAGAATACACTCTTAGCAATGTTGCCTCTAAGCACTACCCTAACCCTAACCCTAACCCTAGCGGTTAGTGCTTAAGTCATATCTCGGCAAGTAAGCACCCGATTTCAAAACGGTTTGCAGATTACAAATCTGTACCAACATACCTTTGTAATGATACCAAGTTTGACCGCCTAGAATACACTCTTAGCAATGTTGCCTCTAAGCACTACCCTAACCCAACCCTAACCTAACCCTAACCCTAGCGGTTAGTGCTTAAGTCATATCTCGGCAAGTAAGCACCCGATTTCAAAACGGTTTGCAGATTACAAATCTGTACCAACATACCTTTGTAATGATACCAAGTTTGACCGCCTAGAATACACTCTTAGCAATGTTGCCTCTAAGCACTACCCTAACCCTAACCCTAGCGGTTAGTGCTTAAGTCATATCTCGGCAAGTAAGCACCCGATTTCAAAACGGTTTGCAGATTACAAATCTGTACCAACATACCTTTGTAATGATACCAAGTTTGACCGCCTAGAATACACTCTTAGCAATGTTGCCTCTAAGCACTACCCTAACCCTAACCCTAACCCTAGCGGTTAGTGCTTAAGTCATATCTCGGCAAGTAAGCACCCGATTTCAAAACGGTTTGCAGATTACAAATCTGTACCAACATACCTTTGTAATGATACCAAGTTTGACCGCCTAGAATACACTCTTAGCAATGTTGCCTCTAAGCACTACCCTAACCCTAGCGGTTAGTGCTTAAGTCATATCTCGGCAAGTAAGCACCCGATTTCAAAACGGTTTGCAGATTACAAATCTGTACCAACATACCTTTGTAATGATACCAAGTTTGACCGCCTAGAATACACTCTTAGCAATGTTGCCTCTAAGCACTACCCTAACCCTAACCCTAACCCTAGCGGTTAGTGCTTAAGTCATATCTCGGCAAGTAAGCACCCGATTTCAAAACGGTTTGCAGATTACAAATCTGTACCAACATACCTTTGTAATGATACCAAGTTTGACCGCCTAGAATACACTCTTAGCAATGTTGCCTCTAAGCACTACCCTAACCCTAACCCTAACCCTAACCCTAGCGGTTAGTGCTTAAGTCATATCTCGGCAAGTAAGCACCCGATTTCAAAACGGTTTGCAGATTACAAATCTGTACCAACATACCTTTGTAATGATACCAAGTTTGACCGCCTAGAATACACTCTTAGCAATGTTGCCTCTAAGCACTACCCTAACCCTAACCCTAACCCTAGCGGTTAGTGCTTAAGTCATATCTCGGCAAGTAAGCACCCGATTTCAAAACGGTTTGCAGATTACAAATCTGTACCAACATACCTTTGTAATGATACCAAGTTTGACCGCCTAGAATACACTCTTAGCAATGTTGCCTCTAAGCACTACCCTAACCCTAACCCTAACCCTAGCGGTTAGTGCTTAAGTCATATCTCGGCAAGTAAGCACCCGATTTCAAAACGGTTTGCAGATTACAAATCTGTACCAACATACCTTTGTAATGATACCAAGTTTGACCGCCTAGAATACACTCTTAGCAATGTTGCCTCTAAGCACTACCCTAACCCTAACCCTAACCCTAGCGGTTAGTGCTTAAGTCATATCTCGGCAAGTAAGCACCCGATTTCAAAACGGTTTGCAGATTACAAATCTGTACCAACATACCTTTGTAATGATACCAAGTTTGACCGCCTAGAATACACTCTTAGCAATGTTGCCTCTAAGCACTACCCTAACCCTAACCCTAACCCTAGCGGTTAGTGCTTAAGTCATATCTCGGCAAGTAAGCACCCGATTTCAAAACGGTTTGCAGATTACAAATCTGTACCAACATACCTTTGTAATGATACCAAGTTTGACCGCCTAGAATACACTCTTAGCAATGTTGCCTCTAAGCACTACCCTAACCCTAGCGGTTAGTGCTTAAGTCATATCTCGGCAAGTAAGCACCCGATTTCAAAACGGTTTGCAGATTACAAATCTGTACCAACATACCTTTGTAATGATACCAAGTTTGACCGCCTAGAATACACTCTTAGCAATGTTGCCTCTAAGCACTACCCTAAACCCTAACCCTAGCGGTTAGTGCTTAAGTCATATCTCGGCAAGTAAGCACCCGATTTCAAAACGGTTTGCAGATTACAAATCTGTACCAACATACCTTTGTAATGATACCAAGTTTGACCGCCTAGAATACACTCTTAGCTGTTGCCTCTAAGCACTACCCTAACCCTACCCTAACCCTAACCCTAACCCTAGCGGTTAGTGCTTAAGTCATATCTCGGCAAGTAAGCACCCGATTTCAAAACGGTTTGCAGATTACAAATCTGTACCAACATACCTTTGTAATGATACCAAGTTTGACCGCCTAGAATACACTCTTAGCAATGTTGCCTCTAAGCACTACCCTAACCCTAACCCTAACCCTAGCGGTTAGTGCTTAAGTCATATCTCGGCAAGTAAGCACCCGATTTCAAAACGGTTTGCAGATTACAAATCTGTACCAACATACCTTTGTAATGATACCAAGTTTGACCGCCTAGAATACACTCTTAGCAATGTTGCCTCTAAGCACTACCCTAACCCTAGCGGTTAGTGCTTAAGTCATATCTCGGCAAGTAAGCACCCGATTTCAAAACGGTTTGCAGATTACAAATCTGTACCAACATACCTTTGTAATGATACCAAGTTTGACCGCCTAGAATACACTCTTAGCAATGTTGCCTCTAAGCACTACCCTAACCCTAACCCTAACCCTAGCGGTTAGTGCTTAAGTCATATCTCGGCAAGTAAGCACCCGATTTCAAAACGGTTTGCAGATTACAAATCTGTACCAACATACCTTTGTAATGATACCAAGTTTGACCGCCTAGAATACACTCTTAGCAATGTTGCCTCTAAGCACTACCCTACCCTAACCTAACCCTAACCCTAGCGGTTAGTGCTTAAGTCATATCTCGGCAAGTAAGCACCCGATTTCAAAACGGTTTGCAGATTACAAATCTGTACCAACATACCTTTGTAATGATACCAAGTTTGACCGCCTAGAATACACTCTTAGCAATGTTGCCTCTAAGCACTACCCTAACCCTAACCCTAACCCTAGCGGTTAGTGCTTAAGTCATATCTCGGCAAGTAAGCACCCGATTTCAAAACGGTTTGCAGATTACAAATCTGTACCAACATACCTTTGTAATGATACCAAGTTTGACCGCCTAGAATACACTCTTAGCAATGTTGCCTCTAAGCACTACCCTAACCCTAACCCTAACCCTAGCGGTTAGTGCTTAAGTCATATCTCGGCAAGTAAGCACCCGATTTCAAAACGGTTTGCAGATTACAAATCTGTACCAACATACCTTTGTAATGATACCAAGTTTGACCGCCTAGAATACACTCTTAGCAATGTTGCCTCTAAGCACTACCCTAACCCTAACCCTAGCGGTTAGTGCTTAAGTCATATCTCGGCAAGTAAGCACCCGATTTCAAAACGGTTTGCAGATTACAAATCTGTACCAACATACCTTTGTAATGATACCAAGTTTGACCGCCTAGAATACACTCTTAGCAATGTTGCCTCTAAGCACTACCCTAACCCTAACCCTAACCCTAGCGGTTAGTGCTTAAGTCATATCTCGGCAAGTAAGCACCCGATTTCAAAACGGTTTGCAGATTACAAATCTGTACCAACATACCTTTGTAATGATACCAAGTTTGACCGCCTAGAATACACTCTTAGCAATGTTGCCTCTAAGCACTACCCTAACCCTAACCCTAACCCTAGCGGTTAGTGCTTAAGTCATATCTCGGCAAGTAAGCACCCGATTTCAAAACGGTTTGCAGATTACAAATCTGTACCAACATACCTTTGTAATGATACCAAGTTTGACCGCCTAGAATACACTCTTAGCAATGTTGCCTCTAAGCACTACCCTAACCCTAACCCTAACCCTAGCGGTTAGTGCTTAAGTCATATCTCGGCAAGTAAGCACCCGATTTCAAAACGGTTTGCAGATTACAAATCTGTACCAACATACCTTTGTAATGATACCAAGTTTGACCGCCTAGAATACACTCTTAGCAATGTTGCCTCTAAGCACTACCCTAACCCTAACCCTAACCCTAGCGGTTAGTGCTTAAGTCATATCTCGGCAAGTAAGCACCCGATTTCAAAACGGTTTGCAGATTACAAATCTGTACCAACATACCTTTGTAATGATACCAAGTTTGACCGCCTAGAATACACTCTTAGCAATGTTGCCTCTAAGCACTACCCTAACCCTAACCCTAACCCTAGCGGTTAGTGCTTAAGTCATATCTCGGCAAGTAAGCACCCGATTTCAAAACGGTTTGCAGATTACAAATCTGTACCAACATACCTTTGTAATGATACCAAGTTTGACCGCCTAGAATACACTCTTAGCAATGTTGCCTCTAAGCACTACCCTAACCCTAACCCTAACCCTAACCCTAGCGGTTAGTGCTTAAGTCATATCTCGGCAAGTAAGCACCCGATTTCAAAACGGTTTGCAGATTACAAATCTGTACCAACATACCTTTGTAATGATACCAAGTTTGACCGCCTAGAATACACTCTTAGCAATGTTGCCTCTAAGCACTACCCTAACCCTAACCCTAACCCTAGCGGTTAGTGCTTAAGTCATATCTCGGCAAGTAAGCACCCGATTTCAAAACGGTTTGCAGATTACAAATCTGTACCAACATACCTTTGTAATGATACCAAGTTTGACCGCCTAGAATACACTCTTAGCAATGTTGCCTCTAAGCACTACCCTAACCCTAACCCTAACCCTAGCGGTTAGTGCTTAAGTCATATCTCGGCAAGTAAGCACCCGATTTCAAAACGGTTTGCAGATTACAAATCTGTACCAACATACCTTTGTAATGATACCAAGTTTGACCGCCTAGAATACACTCTTAGCAATGTTGCCTCTAAGCACTACCCTAACCCTAACCCTAGCGGTTAGTGCTTAATTCATATCTCGGCAAGTAAGCACCCGATTTCAAAACGGTTTGCAGATTACAAATCTGTACCAACATACCTTTGTAATGATACCAAGTTTGACCGCCTAGAATACACTCTTAGCAATGTTGCCTCTAAGCACTACCCTAACCCTAACCCTAACCCTAGCGGTTAGTGCTTAAGTCATATCTCGGCAAGTAAGCACCCGATTTCAAAACGGTTTGCAGATTACAAATCTGTACCAACATACCTTTGTAATGATACCAAGTTTGACCGCCTAGAATACACTCTTAGCAATGTTGCCTCTAAGCACTACCCTAACCCTAACCCTAACCCTAGCGGTTAGTGCTTAAGTCATATCTCGGCAAGTAAGCACCCGATTTCAAAACGGTTTGCAGTTACAAATCTGTACCAACATACCTTTGTAATGATACCAAGTTTGACCGCCTAGAATACACTCTTAGCAATGTTGCCTCTAAGCACTACCCTAACCCTAACCCTAACCCTAGCGGTTAGTGCTTAAGTCATATCTCGGCAAGTAAGCACCCGATTTCAAAACGGTTTGCAGATTACAAATCTGTACCAACATACCTTTGTAATGATACCAAGTTTGACCGCCTAGAATACACTCTTAGCAATGTTGCCTCTAAGCACTACCCTAACCCTAACCCTAACCCTAGCGGTTAGTGCTTAAGTCATATCTCGGCAAGTAAGCACCCGATTTCAAAACGGTTTGCAGATTACAAATCTGTACCAACATACCTTTGTAATGATACCAAGTTTGACCGCCTAGAATACACTCTTAGCAATGTTGCCTCTAAGCACTACCCTATCCCTAACCCTAACCCTAGCGGTTAGTGCTTAAGTCATATCTCGGCAAGTAAGCACCCGATTTCAAAACGGTTTGCAGATTACAAATCTGTACCAACATACCTTTGTAATGATACCAAGTTTGACCGCCTAGAATACACTCTTAGCAATGTTGCCTCTAAGCACTACCCTAACCCTAACCCTTACCCTAGCGGTTAGTGCTTAAGTCATATCTCGGCAAGTAAGCACCCGATTTCAAAACGGTTTGCAGATTACAAATCTGTACCAACATACCTTTGTAATGATACCAAGTTTGACCGCCTAAAATACACTCTTAGCAATGTTGCCTCTAAGCACTACCCTAACCCTAACCCTAGCGGTTAGTGCTTAAATCATATCTCGGCAAGTAAGCACCCGATTTCAAAACGGTTTGCAGATTACAAATCTGTACCAACATACCTTTGTAATGATACCAAGTTTGACCGCCTAGAATACACTCTTAGCAATGTTGCCTCTAAGCACTACCCTAACCCTAACCCTAACCCTAGCGGTTAGTGCTTAAGTCATATCTCGGCAAGTAAGCACCCGATTTCAAAACGGTTTGCAGATTACAAATCTGTACCAACATACCTTTGTAATGATACCAAGTTTGACCGCCTAGAATACACTCTTAGCAATGTTGCCTCTAAGCACTACCCTAACCCTAACCCTAACCCTAGCGGTTAGTGCTTAAGTCATATCTCGGCAAGTAAGCACCCGATTTCAAAACGGTTTGCAGATTACAAATCTGTACCAACATACCTTTGTAATGATACCAAGTTTGACCGCCTAGAATACACTCTTAGCAATGTTGCCTCTAAGCACTACCCTAACCCTAACCCTAACCCTAGCGGTCAGTGCTTAAGTCATATCTCGGCAAGTAAGCACCCGATTTCAAAACGGTTTGCAGATTACAAATCTGTACCAACATACCTTTGTAATGATACCAAGTTTGACCGCCTAGAATACACTCTTAGCAATGTTGCCTCTAAGCACTACCCTAACCCTAACCCTAACCCTAGCGGTTAGTGCTTAAGTCATATCTCGGCAAGTAAGCACCCGATTTCAAAACGGTTTGCAGATTACAAATCTGTACCAACATACCTTTGTAATGATACCAAGTTTGACCGCCTAGAATACACTCTTAGCAATGTTGCCTCTAAGCACTACCCTAACCCTAACCCTAGCGGTTAGTGCTTAAGTCATATCTCGGCAAGTAAGCACCCGATTTCAAAACGGTTTGCAGATTACAAATCTGTACCAACATACCTTTGTAATGATACCAAGTTTGACCGCCTAGAATACACTCTTAGCAATGTTGCCTCTAAGCACTACCCTAACCCTAACCCTAACCCTAGCGGTTAGTGCTTAAGTCATATCTCGGCAAGTAAGCACCCGATTTCAAAACGGTTTGCAGATTACAAATCTGTACCAACATACCTTTGTAATGATACCAAATTTGACCGCCTAGAATACACTCTTAGCAATGTTGCCTCTAAGCACTACCCTAACCCTAACCCTAACCCTAGCGGTTAGTGCTTAAGTCATATCTCGGCAAGTAAGCACCCGATTTCAAAACGGTTTGCAGATTACAAATCTGTACCAACATACCTTTGTAATGATACCAAGTTTGACCGCCTAGAATACACTCTTAGCAATGTTGCCTCTAAGCACTACCCTAACCCTAACCCTAACCCTAGCGGTTAGTGCTTAAGTCATATCTCGGCAAGTAAGCACCCGATTTCAAAACGGTTTGCAGATTACAAATCTGTACCAACATACCTTTGTAATGATACCAAGTTTGACCGCCTAGAATACACTCTTAGCAATGTTGCCTCTAAGCACTACCCTAACCCTAACCCTAACCCTAGCGGTTAGTGCTTAAGTCATATCTCGGCAAGTAAGCACCCGATTTCAAAACGGTTTGCAGATTACAAATCTGTACCAACATACCTTTGTAATGATACCAAGTTTGACCGCCTAGAATACACTCTTAGCAATGTTGCCTCTAAGCACTACCCTAACCCTAACCCTAACCCTAGCGGTTAGTGCTTAAGTCATATCTCGGCAAGTAAGCACCCGATTTCAAAACGGTTTGCAGATTACAAATCTGTACCAACATACCTTTGTAATGATACCAAGTTTGACCGCCTAGAATACACTCTTAGCAATGTTGCCTCTAAGCACTACCCTAACCCTAACCCTAACCCTAGCAGTTAGTGCTTAAGTCATATCTCGGCAAGTAAGCACCCGATTTCAAAACGGTTTGCAGATTACAAATCTGTACCAACATACCTTTGTAATGATACCAAGTTTGACCGCCTAGAATACACTCTTAGCAATGTTGCCTCTAAGCACTACCCTAACCCTAACCCTAACCCTAGCGGTTAGTGCTTAAGTCATATCTCGGCAAGTAAGCACCCGATTTCAAAACGGTTTGCAGATTACAAATCTGTACCAACATACCTTTGTAATGATACCAAGTTTGACCGCCTAGAATACACTCTTAGCAATGTTGCCTCTAAGCACTACCCTAACCCTAACCCTAGCGGTTAGTGCTTAAGTCATATCTCGGCAAGTAAGCACCCGATTTCAAAACGGTTTGCAGATTACAAATCTGTACCAACATACCTTTGTAATGATACCAAGTTTGACCGCCTAGAATACACTCTTAGCAATGTTGCCTCTAAGCACTACCCTAACCCTAACCTAACCCTAACCTAACCCTAGCGGTTAGTGCTTAAGTCATATCTCGGCAAGTAAGCACCCGATTTCAAAACGGTTTGCAGATTACAAATCTGTACCAACATACCTTTGTAATGATACCAAGTTTGACCGCCTAGAATACACTCTTAGCAATGTTGCCTCTAAGCACTACCCTAACCCTAACCTAACCCTAACCCTAGCGGTTAGTGCTTAAGTCATATCTCGGCAAGTAAGCACCCGATTTCAAAACGGTTTGCAGATTACAAATCTGTACCAACATACCTTTTAATGATACCAAGTTTGACCGCCTAGAATACACTCTTAGCAATGTTGCCTCTAAGCACTACCCTAACCCTAACCCTAACCCTAGCGGTTAGTGCTTAAGTCATATCTCGGCAAGTAAGCACCCGATTTCAAAACGGTTTGCAGATTACAAATCTGTACCAACATACCTTTGTAATGATACCAAATATGACCGCCTAGAATACACTCTTAGCAATGTTGCCTCTAAGCACTACCCTAACCCTAACCCTAACCCTAGCGGTTAGTGCTTAAGTCATATCTCGGCAAGTAAGCACCCGATTTCAAAACGGTTTGCAGATTACAAATCTGTACCAACATACCTTTGTAATGATACCAAGTTTGACCGCCTAGAATACACTCTTAGCAATGTTGCCTCTAAGCACTACCCTAACCCTAACCCTAACCCTAGCGGTTTTAGTGCTTAAGTCATATCTCGGCAAGTAAGCACCCGATTTCAAAACGGTTTGCAGATTACAAATCTGTACCAACATACCTTTGTAATGATACCAAGTTTGACCGCCTAGAATACACTCTTAGCAATGTTGCCTCTAAGCACTACCCTAACCCTAACCCTAACCCTAGCGGTTAGTGCTTAAGTCATATCTCGGCAAGTAAGCACCCGATTTCAAAACGGTTTGCAGATTACAAATCTGTACCAACATACCTTTGTAATGATACCAAGTTTGACCGCCTAGAATACACTCTTAGCAATGTTGCCTCTAAGCACTACCCTAACCCTAACCCTAACCCTAGCGGTTAGTGCTTAAGTCATATCTCGGCAAGTAAGCACCCGATTTCAAAACGGTTTGCAGATTACAAATCTGTACCAACATACCTTTGTAATGATACCAAGTTTGACCGCCTAGAATACACTCTTAGCAATGTTGCCTCTAAGCACTACCCTAACCCTAACCCTAGCAGTTAGTGCTTAAGTCATATCTCGGCAAGTAAGCACCCGATTTCAAAACGGTTTGCAGATTACAAATCTGTACCAACATACCTTTGTAATGATACCAAGTTTGACCGCCTAGAATACACTCTTAGCAATGTTGCCTCTAAGCACTACCCTAACCCTAACCCTAACCCTAGCGGTTAGTGCTTAAGTCATATCTCGGCAAGTAAGCACCCGATTTCAAAACGGTTTGCAGATTACAAATCTGTACCAACATACCTTTGTAATGATACCAAGTTTGACCGCCTAGAATACACTCTTAGCAATGTTGCCTCTAAGCACTACCCTAACCCTAACCCTAACCCTAGCGGTTAGTGCTTAAGTCATATCTCGGCAAGTAAGCACCCGATTTCAAAACGGTTTGCAGATTACAAATCTGTACCAACATACCTTGTAATGATACCAAGTTTGACCGCCTAGAATACACTCTTAGCAATGTTGCCTCTAAGCACTACCCTAACCCTAACCCTAACCCTAGCGGTTTAATACTGCTTAAGTCATATCTCGGCAAGTAAGCACCCGATTTCAAAACGGTTTGCAGATTACAAATCTGTACCAACATACCTTTGTAATGATACCAAGTTTGACCGCCTAGAATACACTCTTAGCAATGTTGCCTCTAAGCACTACCCTAACCCTAACCCTAACCCTAGCAGTTAGTGCTTAAGTCATATCTCGGCAAGTAAGCACCCGATTTCAAAACGGTTTGCAGATTACAAATCTGTACCAACATACCTTTGTAATGATACCAAGTTTGACCGCCTAGAATACACTCTTAGCAATGTTGCCTCTAAGCACTACCCTAACCCTAACCCTAACCCTAGCGGTTAGTGCTTAAGTCATATCTCGGCAAGTAAGCACCCGATTTCAAAACGGTTTGCAGATTACAAATCTGTACCAACATACCTTTGTAATGATACCAAGTTTGACCGCCTAGAATACACTCTTAGCAATGTTGCCTCTAAGCACTACCCTAACCCTAACCCTAACCCTAGCGGTTTTAGTGCTTAAGTCATATCTCGGCAAGTAAGCACCCGATTTCAAAACGGTTTGCAGATTACAAATCTGTACCAACATACCTTTGTAATGATACCAAGTTTGACCGCCTAGAATACACTCTTAGCAATGTTGCCTCTAAGCACTACCCTAACCCTAACCCTAACCCTAGCAGTTAGTGCTTAAGTCATATCTCGGCAAGTAAGCACCCGATTTCAAAACGGTTTGCAGATAACAAATCTGTACCAACATACCTTTGTAATGATACCAAGTTTGACCGCCTAGAATACACTCTTAGCAATGTTGCCTCTAAGCACTACCCTAACCCTAACCCTAACCCTAGCGGTTAGTGCTTAAGTCATATCTCGGCAAGTAAGCACCCGATTTCAAAACGGTTTGCAGATTACAAATCTGTACCAACATACCTTTGTAATGATACCAAGTTTGACCGCCTAGAATACACTCTTAGCAATGTTGCCTCTAAGCACTACCCTAACCCTAACCCTAACCCTAGCAGTTAGTGCTTAAGTCATATCTCGGCAAGTAAGCACCCGATTTCAAAACGGTTTGCAGATTACAAATCTGTACCAACATACCTTTGTAATGATACCAAGTTTGACCGCCTAGAATACACTCTTAGCAATGTTGCCTCTAAGCACTACCCTAACCCTAACCCTAACCCTAGCGGTTAGTGCTTAAGTCATATCTCGGGAACTAAGCACCCGATTTCAAAACGGTTTGCAGATTACAAATCTGTACCAACATACCTTTGTAATGATACCAAGTTTGACCGCCTAGAATACACTCTTAGCAATGGTGCCTCTAAGCACTACCCTAACCCTAACCCTAGCAGTTAGTGCTTAAGTCATATCTCGGCAAGTAAGCACCCGATTTCAAAACGGTTTGCAGATTACAAATCTGTACCAACATACCTTTGTAATGATACCAAGTTTGACCGCCTAGAATACACTCTTAGCAATGTTGCCTCTAAGCACTACCCTAACCCTAACCCTAACCCTAGCGGTTAGTGCTTAAGTCATATCTCGGCAAGTAAGCACCCGATTTCAAAACGGTTTGCAGATTACAAATCTGTACCAACATACCTTTGTAATGATACCAAGTTTGACCGCCTAGAATACACTCTTAGCAATGTTGCCTCCAAGCACTACCCTAACCCTAACCCTAACCCTAGCGGTTAGTGCTTAAGTCATATCTCGGCAACTAAGCACCCGATTTCAAAACGGTTTGCAGATTACAAATCTGTACCAACATACCTTTGTAATGATACCAAGTTTGACCGCCTAGAATACACTCTTAGCAATGTTGCCTCTAAGCACTACCCTAACCCTAACTCTAACCCTAACCCTAACCCTAGCGGTTAGTGCTGAAGTCATATCTCGGCAAGTAAGCACCCGATTTCAAAACGGTTTGCAGGTTACAAATCTGTACCAACATACATTTGTAATGATACCAAGTTTGACCGCCTAGAATACACTCTTAGCAATGTTGCCTCCAAGCACTACCCTAACCCTAACCCTAACCCTAGCGGTTAGTGCTGAAGTCATATCTCGGCAAGTAAGCACCCGATTTCAAAACGGTTTGCAGATTACAAATCTGTACCAACATACATTTGTAATGATACCAAGTTTGACCGCCTAGAATACACTCTTAGCAATGTTGCCTCTAAGCACTACCATAACCCTAACCGTAACCCTAACCTTAGCGGTTAGTGCTTAAGTCATATCTCGGGAAGTAAGCACCCGATTTCAAAACGGTTTGCAGATTACAACTCTGTACCAAGATACCTTTTCAATGATACCAAGTTTGACCAACTAGAATACACTCTTAGCCATGTTGCCTCTTGGCACTACCCTAACCCTAACCGTAACCGTAACCGTAACCCTAGCGGTTAGTGCTGAAGTCATATCTCGGGAAGTAAGCACCCAACGGTTTGCAGATTAGAATGAGCACAATGACCCAATATTTTGAAAATGTGTCATAATGTTTAATTAATCATTGTTTTAACTTTTGCATATGGTGAAAATATTTGCTGTTTTGGGCAAACACTTTTGTTACATACCAGAAATATGGTGTACAATGTAAACAAGGGACTAATATGGTTTAAAATTTTACGCAAAGATATGGCTCAGCTCCAGAATTTTACAAAATAAAGTTTTTTCTTCAGTCAATGTTAGCTGCACTTGAGGCAATAGAGTGGTACCTTTACTACAATTTTTTTCTACAATTATAGTACTGTAACAATAATCTAACATGTAATGCAGTACATGAATAATTTACAATAATTTACTTGAATATTTCATATAACTGTTGAGTGTTAGAAAAATAATGCTAATCTCTAAAATAACCATTGATGGTTTACAACACCACACAGTTCTACAGTAATGTTGGCTTCATACTGAGTATTAGTACATGTTGCATGTAAAATGTTCTCCTTACAAATAGCAACTGTCATTGGGATTATGTCTACGCTCATTACTTATTATAAATTGCTGACAACAATGTTTCCTAGTAAAAACCCTGAATACATGTATACATCAGCATTGCATTATGGAATAACGTAAATGTGTTTTTTTAACTTACCCTTATCAGTTGCTCTCTATCTTCATGGCTACCTTGTTCCCCCCAACGACCTGGAGGTCAAGGGACTAGGTAGGTAGGTGCAATAAATACTACAGCTATCAAGGTTACAATTCATAATAAAATCTTGAACTGTATATGTACTATTTGGACTCTATTCTATATCTTCCGCAAAAAATGAAAACTTACATGATTTGCAATGTTGGTTAATTACCTTTCCATGATTGCTCATTTCATCATAATCATTATAACAGCATGGTAGTCTACTATAAGTAACATCAGCTTTCACATTAGTTTGAGTGTGCTTCGTTCTTTATCATAAAATCATCCTATAATAAAAGTCATTGACCTTAAGGTCAAAAATACTTGAGGGGCACACTTATTCGTTGATTGGATCAGCATGGCAAGGCTACTGGCATTGTTGACCTATGACCTCCAGTGCCCAGACTCTTGATCACCTGATGACCTTGCTGGAGATATGTCAGCCATAATAAGGATGGTGGTATGTGTTCATTGGTGACCTATGACCCACATATATAAATGGTGGCCCGACCATTTGTTAGGACCTCTCCGGTGTGGTGATGACCTCAATTATGGTGGCAAGAGTCCGGCAGATTTCAGTCGCTTGGTCCTACAGAGAAAAGAGAATGGAAGGTCAATAAGAAAGAAGCATGTAGCTGATACATTTTGTACATTTAAAAAAAAGTACATTTTATTTTTGTGGAAATGGTCAAAGAATAAAGCTTCTTGCCAAAAATAAAGAAATGCATCCATGGTACCAGTACTCAGTCCTAAGTAAGACTGTTATTTTTTGGACAGAAAAGGGAGTATTATCCGGAGACTATGTGATGAAAATTAAGTAAAATTCAATGGACAGTGAACAAGTAGGGCATGGGTACATTGAATAAGGCAGCTGCTTGGATCCCAGGATGCCTACTCAGTATCCCTACACATTCACATTTCCCAATATTCACATTACCCCTGGTAGTGAAGTTCACTACCAAGAGTGGTCAATTCTTCCTAACCAGATACAGTATAAGACTGTTAAGTAGTCTCTCCATCTCAATGACTGGTCCTACCTGACTGTTACACTGGAGGGCCAGCAGGCCGTACTTGGTTTTCCTGGGTTGTCCCACCTTTATGGCCACAACCTGTTTGCCCAGTCCGTCATCATAACAAACCACTCTCTGGATACTGTACAGGGGATGTCTGTATAGTACCTACAACAAATACAGGTACACAGTTGTCAGTTTATACTGCACAGATACAAGTCAGCTTTGAGACAGATTCACATTGTAAATAGTATAATAATGTATTTGTAGTAGACTCATCTTAAGCAACATTACTTGATCACCTACGGCCATCATTCTCACTATCTGATACCAGCTTCTGTTTGTTTCATGAAAATGCATAAAAACGACCACCATTTCATCCTCACATTCATACTAATTCTTTCTCTTCATAACACAGCAGCTCACTCCTCTAGCCTGGGTGCCATACTCTTAAGTGACCGCTGGCTCAATTTCTTTTCTGGCAACAGTCAACAGTGGTGATGGACAGAGTACAGACCCAAAATGTCTGTTGTATTGGATGAGGCAATAATTCCTTAGTCTGCAGGGATTTGGGACAGGTAAAAGACTTGAATGTCATCAGCCAAAAAAATAGATTGAGTCAGCGGTCACTACGGAGGATGTTACCCAGGCTATCACTCCTCACATCATCAATTTCCCCCCAGGATTGAGGCGTTCAGTACAGTAGGGGCATCCTCACTAGATAGCTTTAAACAATGCTTGCAGCTAGATTTGCTAAGTTCAGGTGTGACAGATTGTTTGGTGTAATATAACCAGCTGCTGCCATGCTGCACTCTTGTGTGCTATGCTGAATGAAAGTTACACCGACTATAAAGATACGTTTATTTTATTTTATTTTTTTTTTATTCACATTTATTTAACGAGGATTTGACAAGAAGCAAAGATGCTTATCTGGGTCTTCTCCTCTTACACATGACAAAAATAAGGACACACATACAAAATAATGAACACTAAATAACATAGTCAAAAGATAATGATAACGAAGTCAAAATAAACAAGGAATCAAGTAACAGAATGAACGTGCAGCTGGTTTACAAACTAGGAATAATCAAATAAGGCTATATAATCAACTAAAACTAAAAACGACCTGTCTGTTGGATGAACTTGAATACGACATCAAATAAAAGACAATTTTGAATGGGAGATAAGATACGTTTATAAAGATCTAAATGAAAAGGCTAGATCAATAAGGCATCACACAATACACTCAATGGAAACACAATTTGGAACTTACTAAAGCAGTCAGTAAGTGAGTAACTAAGAATCAAAGACTAACACCACTCACCACAGGTGAGTTGACCTCCATGACCTTGATCCCATACTTAAACAGTACCAGAATGACTTGACTTTCATCCTTGGCAATGAAGGGTATCCTTCGATATTGCTGTAAAAGGCATGGATTTAATTATAGTCTACTATCAATACAACAAAGTAACCAAGTCTGTCATTCAAGATTTTGACAACAAAATTTACTTTCCTAAATGTTTCCAACAGCAAGGAATATCCCTCTTAACAAAAGAAAATAAAGGTGTGCTAATAACTTGGTCCTCAACCGTTAGGCTTATGCATGGTTTTCTCAATTTCTGATGCATTTCACATTGAAATCTGTGTTTTCTCTGGTGAGTATGACATAATTAATATACATTTGTAACAGAGTAATGCTGGGACCTTGGGTGATATGGAATCTCTATGTACATAGTGTAGCTACCAGTCTGACCTGGTTGAGGTCGATGGTGTTGATCATGCCGATGGCTCCCTGGTTGTCCACATCCTCCAGGCTGTCCAGCACAGCAAGAAGTTTCACCTTGAACTCTGCGACCCCGCCCAGCACTGCTGACACACCTGAGGGAAGGGGAGTAGTCATGCATGCAGATACCCTTTAAATAGATCATCAACTTTATAAATGGAAACAGCTACATGGGCAGTGTTTTCATTTCTTCTAAAAATGCAATGATAAGTTTTATCTTCACTCATAAGGAACATGCCTTTGCAAGCATACATTTCATATGCAGGCTTTAAGCCAGGCATGCATCCAGGCATCAACTGGACGCACTAAATGACCTTACATTGGGTAGCAGATCCTCTTATAAGCATGAAATTCTCATTGATCAGGGATGCCATTATGTCATTTGTGGTGACAGTCTTCTACTGTGACCTCTCTGACAGTGATTTTTCCCCTCAAGATACTAAAAAGGTACTTTAGAATGCACCATTTTGACTTTTTTCTAAAATTCAACTAAAATTCTCAAAAACTCGGATCCATGGAAGGTTGATGCCTACAACAGTCACGCCTATATCACATACCACGACTTACCAAGCCTTATAATAAAATCCTAGCTAAATGCCTGATCATATGTCCCTTTAATGAGTAAAAACATACATCCCAGTCTCTTACCTGAGCTTCTCTGGGACTCTGAGCTGGGTTCAAACCCTGTACCGCTGGATCGGGACCACTGGCCACTGCTGCTTGAGGATGCCTGGAAGTGTGACAGATATAACTTATTCTTTCAACAAAAATGGAAGTCCTTTTTTTCTCATACCTTGAGAATACCTTTAGGATTATTAGGTGAAGAAGGCTAACTGCCTGTAGTGTTAGTCTTGTCTCAAGTTTCATACTTCTTGTCTTGTCTTGAAACAGTTCACCAATTCTGCACTGCATGTACTTTATCTGGCAGATCGTTACACTGGTAGAAAGTTCTTCTTAATACATGTACACTGAAGGACTGAGGACAGAATGTTACCCTGGCCAAGGGAACATTGAGTCTGTAACAGTGAACTTGCATTGTCTACACAGAAGAAGTCAGTGGTTAAACCTCTCTTTCCCTGTTTAATAGGAACTTGTATACCTGAACCATCTAGAAGATGACGATATCAGGCACAATTATTCATAGCAACTAGCATTGACCAATAAATGTTACTTGGTAGCAGTGCTCATGCAATAAATAAATAACAAATATCTGCATCTTAGCCAAGCTGTACAAAGTACATGTACTTCATGAAACAATATCTATAGTTGTATAACTACTAGCATACAGATATTATAAGCACTCCATTCCCCCAGTCTTATTGCTACTGTTTACATAATTTTCAGAAGATAAAAGAAAGCGAGAAGGAAGGAAGGAAAGAAGGAAGAACAGAAGCTACTGCCCTGCAGTACAACTCTTGCTCAGCCTCATTACTCTATGACTATGGGTACTGACTAGCTGAGTTTTCAAGGTGAATATTCAAGGTGAATAAAAGAATAAACTGACCTTTCCACTGGAGCTGTTTTTACTGCTGAGTGAGTTGTCACCCTCTTTCTTGCTCTTTTTCTTCTTGTTACGAAACATGTTTGATTCCCACTCATTCAATCACTAGGAACAATTTTACCAAAATGAGACGTAAATAGATAACAATAATTTGTTATACATAAATAAACATGTATAATGTATTGGCACTTATCACAAAAGTTACAGTCCGTACAAAGGTAACAATTGAGTGAAGGGGACTGGTTGCCTAAAGCATGATTCTCGAATAGACATAGTTAGTAAATTGGGGAAGTCTCCAAAATGATGTAGGGATTTTCCAAAGAATCACTATACAAAATACAATTGTTGGACCCCTATGATCGTTGCACATAACAAGCCCTTTCACAGAGAACATAACGCATGTGCGATGACAGGAATTCTAGGTAATCTGTCGAAGGTAAAGGCATCGACAATGAAAAAGGTCCTTGTCTTGACCAGTTTCAATTAACATAACAACGTCCAGACTGGTTTTGTTGACTTTTTGTGGGCTTTAACCTTTGACGTCAAATAATACCTAGACTTCCTTTAACATCTTTGTGAAAGGGCTTATTGTTGCACCCCCAATTTTTGTTGCATAATTTGTTAACTGTGTGATTTGCATTTATAATTAGTGCACCAAGCCACCAACACAGAAGTTTAAACCTCACTTGGTTCTATACAAACAATACTTTTAAAGACAACATTTAACCAAGAAGGTTATAACTTCGTTGATTTAACAATGCACCTCAATGATGTCTAGAGCATGCACAAATACCATCAACGTTTATACTGCAGCTGTTTTGTAGGACGATTCATATTCATGCCCAAAGCTAGCAGATAACATAAACACAAAGCGAACCTGCGTATGAGACGTCCCCACGCCTTTAGTTTCCAACCAAATATCACAGGTAATCCTTAGGTTATCATCTTATATCGGAGGGAAAATTAAAATGCCAACAATCAGCAGTAAACTGGTATTATTTGGCACCACCCCAATATTTTTATCTGACGGTAGCCATGATGGATTTCCCAAAATCTAGGCGCTACCATTCTATAGAAGAGGGGTATTCGTGATTTAAACTTTACCTCAAATAGACAAAAAAATGATAAAACTGACTTGTTCTGTCCTTAAATAAGATAACAGTTTGTATAAAATTATTTATCTTTGTTATATTTTCTACATCCATTTTCTTCAGTTCTATGTTTATTACTTGTTAACAACCTCCCCCTCGAAGTTAATGTAATAGGTCAGCAAATAGTAAGACGTCGTAAAATGAAAACAAAGGAATGTGCCCTGAAAACTAACAGTCTTGAAACAAATACTTGACATTCGGCCCTTAAATCTATTTCCGGTAGTGTACAAGAAGTGTGTTATGTATAATGATATAGCCAAATAAATCGCTAATTCGAGATTTTGTGTTTTTTATCATTTCGTAGCAAATAATCTGCTAGTTTCTGCTTTACCTGTGACCAATTTTGGGTCGGAAGTTACCTGGTCTGTGATTGGTCAGATCCTGGGGGCTCGCCATGACGTCAGAAGAATCATCACATGGTGGAAAGGGATCACTTTCCACACACAAGGCGATCGTCAGCAGGGGGAAATCAAAATTAGGTCAGATTCTCCGGACACAGACACCTCAGCAGCATCTATTTGAAGAGAATACGTATCACCTGAGGTAAGCCTGGTTTGTGAGCGGGGTTTTTATGTGCTGATCGTTCAGAAAACTGCTAGAGGCTGCGGCCCGGCTGACGGTATGCTTTCACACATGGCCCCACCAGTACTGAACTAGCAGTTCGACCTGTCACATTTTATAATCATCTGGTGTATTTTGCCAGCCAGTAGGTACCAAAAATTTTGCCGCCATTCAAGGGCGTTTTTAAATTAGATTGTACTGTAGTGTGTCTTCCCTCAAACCCTACGTTAAGGTTACATAATCAAACGATTCCTCTGTGAACTGCAGCAAGCAGAGAAGAGTTTATACCGGGAAAGGCCCATACAGTAACGCTGCCAGCGCACAGCCCCAAGAGCCAGCCATGTGGCATAAATTAATGTAGGCGTTATTTATGGTCCAACAAATTATGTGACTGAAAACGAACGATTCTCTCTCACCGGTGCCATAATGTCTATGTGTATTTCCCCGTACCATAGAGACCACATGTGTGTGTAACACCATCAACACTGCCCGTAGACTGTGATCATGCATCCCGTACTTTGTTGTTGTGTATGCCTCGCCTTGTAAAGAGGCATGTGGAAAATTCCGAATCATTACGGTTACGCGTGTGTGCGGTGACTTGACCTACTGTTAGTACTTTAGCATGTTATGGTTCAATCAGTGGCTCACCCCTGCATCTCTGAATCAGTGTTTATCAACAGGTTTAAGTTCAGCAATAAATTTATCAACTTGAATTATCCCTGATGATTGAGAGGGTGGGGGGTGTATAACATGATGAGATATCTACACACGAATGGGGGAGGGGTGTACTAGTAACGTTACTGTTTGTTAATCAAGCTAGCAGATGTAGGCCAAGACTGAAATATTATGTAGGTGGAATCAGTAAAAACTTTTTCTATAGTCATGATCAGAATAGCTTCTTTCCAGGTGATACAACCATCATATAGCGATGAAAGTGAGAGTATAGAGATAGGAGCTTGTCTCTGAGGTCACTTTGCCCCCAGGGCCAAGAAACTGTTACTGGGAAATTGATGCATGGATGTGTATTGTTGGAAAGGCAGGTTAATGAATGGCCACTTAAGAACAGAAATCACCACCTGCAGAAGTCTTACCACCTGCAAAAGTCTTGGCTTAAAACTCGTGTTTGAAAACATGTCTTCCTTTCCCAACCAAGTTAAACTAATAATATATATAGAAAGAACTTGATGATGATGATTAGATATTACATTTTGAATCCCATATTTCATACTAAAGTAGAGTATGTTCAGTTGGCAATTTGTTATGTCAACTTATGACCCCAATTAACCCTTATACACAAATGTCAGTTATCTTGTAGACACAGATACCATATGTAAAACTTTGATATTGAATATTGTATTGGAATGCAAAAGTATTGATGGGTATCTTACTCACACACATGTAACAATATTTCTGCCAGGACATTAAAGAAATATAACGTACTTCTGTCAGGTTCTGTGTCAAGAGCCTTGAAAAGGGATAAAGAGCACTCTCCTTGTTTGAGACACACATACAGTGTACAGTGTAGAGGATTGGTGCCATCCTGGTATTAGGTTATGAAAATCCTACTGTAGATGTAGCCTGGATATACCAGACTGTTTCCTTGACCACACAGACCTCCTTAGCTCAAGTAGAATGCCACTCTGGTGTGCTGTGGTAACTGTCACAGTGTGTTTAAGCCCTGGAAACAATCTGACATCCAGTCTACTGTCTACAGTAGTACTGTAGAAGTGGAAATATGCTAACCTGTATATGAAACGTCACCTGGGCTAAATAGAGCACAGGATTCCAACCTTTCAAGCCACATGTGTATGTAATCAATCATTCTACCAAAGCTTGGTATGCACATTAGCTGTGATTGGTGATGAAAAAAAAAAATCAGACCCCTCGTGTAATGATATGACAAAACAGAGCTTTCAAGTTCAAGAGTGCACAGCTCAGCTTTCTTTACTACTGATTTTACCACATTTGTAACTGGGATTCCAGTTGTACACACAATTCCCCAGAGAGCCTTATTGACTGAAGGCATGTTGGATGTGCTACTGTGGACCTTTGACCCTCTAAGTACCCCATGAGCAAAGTGCAAACATTTGGCTCCTATACACACAATCATTTCCTCATGGAGGCATACAGTACCTGATTAGACCTCTTTGATTAGACCAAGGGGTTTGTATGTTTCACATACAAATGTATATATGCTGATAAAACAATGTTTTTCTACTGGCTGTTTGTGATCACAAGAAAACAAAGAAACTCAAGAGTCTAACACAGTGTTTTGACTAGAATGTATATCAAAGTGGATACATGAAGGTGTAGTGTAGACGAGTGAGAAAACTCATGTAGATTAGCAGACAATGATATTGTATTTTGTGTTATGGTCATTTGGTTGTTGGTCTGTAGGAAAACAAAACAATGTTATCATTGCAATCAGAAAGTGATTGAGATTCTATGATTGTTGTTGGACTTGTTCAAATGAAATGTGACTTTCTCATGTCATTGTTACTCAACAGAGATTTGTGCAATGCAGGAATGAGTCAGCAATTGAGTGTCTTGACAGTACAGTGTTGCATGGAGACAAATGTTCCTCTTACTCTTAGTCTTACTTGTATGTGCCCCCTGCATCGAAGGTGTGTAAATTCTAGTAGACATGTTCCTTTTGTGAATAACCTAACTGCTGGGCTGCCTGGCGCCACTGGTTTGGCTCTTTTTACAGTACTCTTTTGTAACATGGATACAGTGTATATTATGGCTGTTCCTTTTTTTTTCAGTGCAGATTAGCAAAGCAACTCGTATAAATATTTTCCAACTTTCACCTTAAACAAATAGAATGGAATTACATCTAGATAAACTTCTATTGGCTACATTTCAGTATTTCATATGCATATTCTTAACAATGGGAATCATGGGAGAAAGAGGCTGTCAAAAATCACCTACCTGACTTTTAGAACATGAAAAACTCACATTGGCATGGTTGTACGACCTCTGAAAAGTAATTTAACGACAAAAAAAGGGAAAAAATTACGGCGGAATTATATTATATGCCGTCAAAACATAGGTGTGAGACCTTTTCACCCCCTTTCACTGCATGTAAACAACACCAAAACACCTAACTTCTAAGGCCTACTGCAGCCACAAATATCACTAAAAATCTGTTTTGTCAACATGATATAGAAGCTACAACCCTTACCTATAATATGCACCTCCAAAATCCAAACATATCCCAAGAAAAACAATTTTACAGCCACTTTTGCCAAGCCTACCTAAGCATTCTGTATGGGCTCAAAGTGGGTCATCTGCGCAAGTCCGGAAATACCGAGATTTGCCCTATTCATTTATTTTTGCAGGGATTTGATTTCATGTTACTAATGTGTCAGGGTGGTAGAATTTTTCCATGGTGATTTAAGCACTAGAAACAATTTTGTAGTGCAGTACATGTAACGTTGTACAGTAGTAGTACATTGTAATACAATGAAAACACTGCCACATATTTGTGGCCTCAAGCATTGCCAGTCGAGAGGTCATTGCAAAAATAAGACCACCAGAAACATATGAAGGTTTACACTGTATGCAGTAAACACTGATGTCTTCTGTGTGCCACCAGGTCTCAGTGCAGGAATGTTTCCAGCCATAACAAAGTCTGTGTGCCGGAGTGCTGGCCATGACCTCCAGAGGACCCAGCTGGTGCGGCACTGCGTACGTTTCTTCAACGGGTTCTCTCAGGACGAGATGCCTGTCGAAGAGACGCCCGCACCAAGGATCCTCATCACAGGTGGGGTCCCACAAGTCACTCAGCATTTATATTTTGATACTTGATATATCGGTATATCTACATGTATACTACTCTAGTATACTTTATTTTTGCAGGGACTTATTTTCACATGAAAGCAGGTTTGAGTTTGCTGTGGGAAACGGTTCTGCAAAACATTGAAAACAGATAGTAGCAGTGCGATGAATTCGCAGTAGACGTACCACGAAAACATATTAAGCACCTGAAACATTTCAAGATTGCTTGTGTTGGATGCATGTAATTGTTTGACTGTTTGGAGAGGGCTAAGAGTGGACTAATGATGATGGCAAAACGTACAAAAAAATGTAATTTCTAATTGAATAGTAATTCCTCTGCTTCATGGAAGTACATGTAGATTGTTGATCATTTTAGCTAAAAATGCTGAGAGTTTGTTTTTTCCTCGTTACAGGTGGTTTGGGACAGCTGGGTAGTGGACTTGCCAGTCTGCTCAGGTAAATATATGTAGATATCTATGACGTTTTGCTAAATACATCTAATACTGCAGTTATGGGGGTATTTCAGTGTATACATCATAATCTTTCTCTTTTATATGCAGAGTTTGTAGTTTATTTAAAGTCCTATGCTTGCATCCAAGTAAAGCTTTTATTTTTCCTTCAAGAAAAGCAGACTGTCAAACATGAATATATGACTGCTGTGAAGAATGGTCCTACATAGAGCACACTTGAGAAAATTTCCCCAAGCTTGAATGGAAGATAATTGCTTGTTTGTTTATGTTTTGTTTACATTGCAGGAAGAAATATGGCGCTGATAATGTGATCATGTCAGACATAGTGAACCCACCAAGACATGTCAGAGAATCTGGTAAATCTACACTTTTTATGTCTTCCAGAGTTTCAGAAGTAGAGTAACTATTGTTATATAAAAGGGAATATGATAATTGGCTTCGTACTCTTAGGTTGGAAATCCAACACAAAAGTCACTTTTAGTTTATGTCCAACCATAAAGCATAGAACTTTTTTTACCAATTGATCTAGGTTTGTGTCTGTGTAGGGATGGTAACAGTGGAAGAGTCATAGTCATGGTGATCCTTCCTTGAAGATAATGGACCAATCCTGTTAAGTGCCATATCGAACAAGTAGAATCCCCAATTCTATTTCGAACACCTCAGTCAAAAACAGCCCCAGTGAAACAGAAATGGCGTTTTGTCCTACTAGCGCTGCTTTTGATGGAGGTGTTCAAAATAGAACGATGATTGAACAGAGGACGGGGCTTCAGGATTGGTCCATTGAGGAGAATGCAGGACTTTAGGATGATGAACTCTGATCTAAACTCTGATCTGTCATGCTGGACAGGAACTTGTGGAGGCCCTGGTGTCACCTCTCTGAAGATGAACTGTGTACTATAGTACATACATTTATTCTTGCACAACACCAGACTGTTGACATGTAACTATGCTCCCCTGGATGTGTCTACACACTGTCAGGTAATTTTGCATGAAGACACCATATCATGGCAGTGGGTAGCACATTGCTAAGTAGGACTGAAAGACAGGAATAAAATAGGTTGTAGCCATTTAGTCTATTCATTTAAAGTTTAATAGATATAACAGTCTCTCCCTGTCCCATCACTCCTCCAGGTAGATACATCTATGCAGACATTCTGGACTTCAAGAACCTTCAAGAGAAGGTTGTGAACGAGGGCATTGATTGGTTGATCCATTTCAGTGCCCTGCTCAGCGCTGTGGGCGAGGCTAACGTACCCCTGGCAATCAAGGTACGAGCCCTGCTATTGGTTTATACATGTGGTATGATAATCAAGCAAATAAACATTGCAACATTGTCTTTTATGTTACTATGACAGACGTTACTGAACTACACAGAAGAAACATAATGACCAAGTGATTTTCAT
Organism: Branchiostoma floridae x Branchiostoma belcheri; assembly: GCA_019207045.1. Classification (NCBI taxonomy): domain Eukaryota; kingdom Metazoa; phylum Chordata; class Leptocardii; order Amphioxiformes; family Branchiostomatidae; genus Branchiostoma; species Branchiostoma floridae x Branchiostoma belcheri. Next base: position 23,490,750 of record CM033025.1, on the reverse strand, counting down.
GTACATACATGTAGCTGGTAGGAATCTATGTAGCTTCTGAAGGTTCATTTGATTCTGTGGATGAATGGAGAAAGAGGATTTCGCAGTGTTTTAAGTTTGCAGTTGAAACAATTCTGTAGTACAGAACTGTACCTTACCGGACATGTGTAGGGTATGATGTACATTTGAAGTGCATACTTGCAGCACAGCATCACAGCAAAAATTAAAGTACCTAAAGAATCTCAAGATTTACAGTTCATGTACCTTTAAATTGGTGCTTCTACATGATTCTCTTTAAGGCTTTTCAACATGTTAACTGAATGATATATTCCTGTATTTTTAAGTGCATTACGACTGTACACTGCTCTCCACTGATGTCTTTTTATCAACCTTGCATATCTAGGTAAACATCGAAGGTATGCACAATATCCTGGAGGTCAGTAAACAGTACAAGCTGAGGGTGTTCATCCCCAGCACGATCGGAGCCTTCGGTCCGACCACCCCGCGGAACCCGACCCCTGACCTCACCATCCAGAGGCCCCAGACAATCTACGGTGTGGCGAAGGTGCACGCTGAACTCATGGGGGAGGTAGGTTAACTCCACTTGTGTGGGAAAGACATTGGCTAATATATAGGTTATGGTTAGTACTTGGTACTTACAAAGACATGTGTGATTTACCTGAACATGATTCTGTTAACATGTAGTAGAAAAATGGAAGCTGCGCATGTAAGTATTAATAGTGTAATTTAGACCTTTTCTTTCCAATTAAATCATAAGGGGCATTTTTTTCAGTGCACTGTACTGCTGTGTCAAGCTGTGGGACATTGTTCTTATCATTTTGGAGAGCTTTATGACACACTGATACAACTGTAGAGGTGGCCTAATATACTTGGTTAAAGCAAGTCTTAGGAGAGCTACATAGCACTATGAGGAATGAAAAGGCATTGCACTTTGAATCAAGCAAGTTTGACCAATAAGGTCTAGGAAAAAAATGTTGTGTTTCCTGTTTCAGTCCTGAAAAAAATTAGGGTCGGTAGGTAGGGGATTTTTTTTTTTTTTGTAATTTTTTTTAGGCTAGCCAAAAATCTAGTGATACATATTACAATACAGTTGAACAAAGGAAACTGAAATGCATGAGTACACTTGTCTTTCAATGTCAAACTTTGATTTTGTGCACAATAGATACATTAATCCTTCATTAGATAGGACAAGCAGACTGTTTTTACTTCAATAGGAAGCAGGCTGAATAAAAGTTCTAACTGGAAGCTTTGTGACTCCACTGCCCACCCAAAAAAAGTCTAGGTTTGGCAGGTTTTTCTAGGGAAGGTAGGGAAACAGGAAACACAACATTTTTTTTCCTAGGCCTAAGATTTAGAGAGAGATGCAATTAATTGTCTTTTAGTTTTAGTACTTTGTAGTCAAGACTAGATTCTGCTTGATAAGAGAATCTTGTGTGGCCATGCTTCAGTACTACCACCAGAAGTATGGTCTGGACTTCCGCTGTCTGCGCTTCCCTGGCATCATCTCTGCAGAAACGCCACCTGGCGGTGGAACTACAGGTACTGCACCAAAAACTTCTCTTGCTGTTTCATCCAATATTCACCACACTTAGCATTACAGTCAAACCTGCCCAAGACGACCACCCGGGGGACCGGAAAAAAGAGGTCGATTTGGACAGGTGGTCGTTGAGAAGAGTATCGACTCAAAACATGCCCGATGCAAAGTATGAATGGTTTCCGTTGTGTTTAATGGCAAATAGCAAGCACACTGCACGCACGCAAAGAAGCGAGGTCTTTAATGTCAAATACAATACGCACACTGTAGACTGTAAATTTAACCCAAAATCCGACGCAAACTGGCCGATTTCGGCACAAAATCGCGCTAGTTATCATCAAAAATTGATGAAAACCTCAATTTTGAAAACGATGCGGTCGTTATGGGTCCCAATTTGGGCCGGTCGCGGTCGCGTTGGCCAGGTGGTCGTTGAGAAAAGGTCGCTTAATGCTTACGTCAATGGGAAAATAAATCGGGACCGAGAAAAAGCGGTCGAAATGGCCAGGTGGTCGCTGAGAAGAGGTGGTCGCTCGGGCAGGTTTGACTGTACCTAGAACATAAGGTAGCCTGGGTACCATCCTATTTCTACCGGGGCTCCTTACACTCGCTGCCCTAGAAAATTTTTTAATGATACCCAGGCTAAAAGTGAGGGATTGTGTCATTGTCTTTTTTGTAGGTTGAAAAGACATTTTGTTTCAGGGTATAGCACAATGATGTGTGCACTAAAAAAGAGTTAAAGAATTTGATTGATAGCCTTGATAGTTGTTTCTGGCAGATGAACTGATGACTTTCTTGGGATAGGCTAATCATAAAAATCATCCTCCCTGTTTCCAGACTATTCTACAGAAATCTTCCACGACGCGGTGACGACCCAAAGACACGAGTGTTTCCTGGAGCACGACACGCGCCTCCCCATGATGTACATTGATGACTGCACGCGGGCCACAGCGGAGGTGATGGAGCTCCCCGAGCACAGACTGAAGCAGCGCGTGTACAACATCCAGGCCATGAGCTTCACTCCTGCAGAGATCTACGCAGAGGTGAAGAAACACGTGCCTGACATGGAGATAGAGTACAAGCCTGACAGCAGACAGGCTATAGGTGGGTTGATATAGAGTACAAGCCTGACAGCAGACAGGCTATAGGTGGGTTGATATAGAGTACAAGCCTGACAGCAGACAGGCTATAGGTGGGTTGATATAGAGTACAAGCCTGACAGCAGACAGGCTATAGGTGGGTTGATACAGAGTACAGGCCTGACAGCAGACAGGCTATAGGTGGGTTGATATAGAGTACAAGCCTGACAGCAGACAGGCTATAGGTGGGTTGATATAGAGTACAAGCCTGACAGCAGACAGGCTATAGGTGGGTTGATATAGAGTACAAGCCTGACAGCAGACAGGCTATAGGTGGGTTGATATAGAGTACAACAAGCCGGACAGCAGACAGGATATACGTGGGTTGATATGACATGTATTGTACCTCTGGGGTCTTTAACTACAGAAACAGTACTTTGTGGTATCCAGGTGGGGAAGAGCATGATGTGCATGTACAGTGGAACTGGTCATTGACAAGGTTTTAACATACTTGCCAAAATGTTGTCTTGAGAATATTTAGAAAATTAAACAGGGACAACAATGATTTGCTCAGGCTGTTTTCAGGACCTGTCCCTGGTTCTTATGCTATTTTGTTAATGTTAAATAACCATGGTTTTGGCAGCCATAGTTCTGTGACATTTGCAGACTTCTAATCATTTTTTTCATGATTTTGCAGCTGATACCTGGCCACAGGTCCTGGATGACACCAATGCCAGACTGGACCTGGGCTGGAACCACGAGTACGACCTGCCGAAACTGGTCACGACAATGCTGACCAAGATCAGGGCACAGAAGGAGGCCAAACAACGAACTGCTGCACAGATGGAAGCTGCTGCTATGTAAGAGTTGGGGGGAAAAAGTTGATGCTGCTTCCAAATCCAGGAAGAAACTTCCACAATCAAACCTGTCACACACGTTGTGCCATATGCATATGGCAGACTGAAGAAAAATGATAGCAGATATAGAATTAGCAGATTTCATGTAGTTACATAACGATTATCCTGAGGCACAGTCGTGCAATAACAACGTTCTCGGGTGTTCCCCACATGTATAAATGAGCATGATTTGAGGATAGTAAGCTGGTCCATGGTTTCAAGTGTGCATACCCAGTGTGGTACATTGTAGGTAGTATGTCAAAGTTGAAAATCCTCTTACAAAACACATCTGGACGCAGTATCAAGCACAAAACTGTTTATACCTTAGGAGCCTTTTCGTTTGACTTCAGGCATACGCAGTTCAAACCATCAACCAGCTTATTGTGTCTCTCTACCAATTCTGCATGTACTTAAGGACAGGATGGTAGTAAGCTACTGAAAATAACTTATTATGGTTCATCACAGTAACATATGGAGCTTAAAGGAACAAGAAGATCCCACCTCCGTGTGAACAATTTAGAAGACGAAAATGATCTCGCTCCTTGACATGGTTAAGAGGAGTATACACGGTACAATCAATTGTATTCTCTGTAGCACTGCTAAAACTCTGTGTCTTAGTCATATTTGGCCTGAAGTACTTAATGCAAGAGACAAAGTCATATTTTACTAGGGAGGAAAGAAATATTTTTATCCATATCAAAATAGTATGCCATATTAGTTGTGATTTGTGATGTTTTACTCATGTTGAAAAGGGAGACACTTGCACTTGAGCTTATATATTGCAGAAAATCAGGTATAAAAATGCATGGACAAAGGTGAGGAAATCGTGCTTAAAATGTTACCTATGTACAGCACACTTCCGATGGATATCATAAAAAAGGGGTTCAATGAATACTGGATTTTAATATTATAGGGAAATGTGTTAAGCATTTGATTTTCATTGCATGTCTGCTCTATATTTGTATGAAATATCAGATTTGTGCACACCACAAACTCCATTCTTTATTATATGTTGTGTTTTAGAATATGATCATGCTGTGAAAATATTTTGTACAGATGCTGTTATGTAGCTCTACTATCATGTTCAATGTGGGAAAATACAAGGCTGCATAGAGTTGTAGACAGAAGTGTATTTTGCCATGTTTGTAAATTTTCTTCTGTGTCACACTTAACCAAAGAGCCACTACTTTTACTGCATTTTATTTTGTTCAGTATTTTCCACATGACATTTTTATTTTTCCAGCACCATAATTGTTTTATAACCTAAGTGTATGTTTTGTCAAAAGCAACATGGTGACTTTGTGAACTTGACAATGTGCACAATGTAACCGTAAGCTATAAATGGTAAGGACTTAACTGCCAAGTATCAGTCAATGGTCAGCCAGCCAGTGTTAATGGATAATATGCTGTTTTAAGTGCCATCTCTTTTTGTCTTGAAGTCATAACAACAATGCATATGTTTGAAAGCAATCCAAAGAAGATCATGTGTTCTCGATATGTAACAAATCTTGTGTGCATAAATGATGCAACTGTGACAGCAGAGAAGTATGGTTAGATTTTAATATCATTCAGTTATCATATATTTTCAACAAATGTACTTTTAAGAAATGTACATTTTGTATTTGCGTGAACCTCAATCAATGTGTTCAAGTACATTTATCAGTGAAACAGATGTCAGGCATGCATTGGCATTAAATGTATGGGAAAAAGTTATGCTTGTTAACTTTCTTGCTTAACCATAATTAGTTCATTTCCATCCAAGACCATCCAAGAAGAAAATGTATTGCAAGAAGAAAATCAAAAGATGCTTTACAAAATTAATATGTTACAACAGCCCGACTGGAGACATTTTGATCTCTACCCATCTTACTGGTAAGAATGAGAGACATGCAGAACATGCCAACCAGTCTTTACAGTACAATGGGAGGAGTTTGTATCTTAACTTGTCTACTGTACATTGTAGTGTTAGCCATATGTCGATGTTTGTGTTACTACTAGTAGTAATGAGGTAGACTCAACGTTAACTATTCAAATTCATTGCTTTGTTACCCTTTTGTAGACCTCAATTGCCTGAATATAACCTAATGGGATATTAAGGCTGGCACATGGAGGCTTCCATTTTACAAACTGCTTTCTGATGCGTCTATGACATTGGTGTTGTCCTCTTCTGTAGCCCTCCAGCGATACGCGAAGCCCAGACTGAGGACATGTCGTTTATGACCCGGAACCGTTGCATTTCCCATCTGTCGAATATCCTCAATGCAGGGGGTTTTGGTCGCCTGCTCTTCCCGGTCAAGTCCGTCTTGAATATCCACATGCAGTGACGACCCCTGACGTTTTGCTTCAGCACTGCACGGTGGCACGTATAACGGAATATCTTTGGGGTGACAGAGCAAGTAGTACATGACCATGAAGCCAATTCCTCCCAGAAACCCAAACATGACCCAAAGTAGGACCAATTCGGCATAGAAAGATCCAACTTCTAACATTTTCCAGTACCACAAGCCGACAAATGTGACGTTTTCCGCGTAGACTACCAAGTAGTAGAACAGGGCCCTGTATCGGGATCGACTTTCTTTCATGTTCAACCAACAGAATATATACAAAAACGCGATGATGAAGTCAAAACCAACTTCTTCGGCCCTTCTCTCTCCACCATAGAACTTTGTCTTCTGAAATATCAGCCAGACGAACATGAGAAGAAAATGCGACCCCAGGCCGACAAATGTCCACCACGTGAACTGGTGCGCGAAAACGGCGATGGCAAGAATACGCGCGGAGACCGTCAGGAGTCGCCATAGAAACCAGAGGGTGACGCCTGTATAGTTCATGACCTTCGCGTTTGGGAGCGCATCACGTAAAGACCTGTGGTATGAGATGAGCGACGAGGCCAGGGAAGTGATGGAGATACAGCAGGATATCACTGAAAACAAAACAGGGTACTACATGTACTTCCTTCAAATGTAACTTTTTGGGTTGAGATTAATAAGTATATTACAGGTACATGTAGTTTAGATATGCTACATTGTGTTTGAATATTTTCCATGTTTACATCTTTGAAAACGGTACCTGTTTGTCTGTCGGCTTCTCCCTTGACTTGCATGATGTAGAGCTGTAGTACCAACTGTGGCGCTGATTCCAGGAAAGCCTCAAACATCCTGAGCAGACAGATGTCTGTCCACTCCGCTATCCAGGCCAGGTAATACCAGGACCGCAGGGCGTGGTCTCGACTGGTCCTGCTTCTGTGACCGATCCTCAAGGCTTCCAGGCATCTGTAAGTTTAAATAAACTGTTAGAAGAAGAGTTATGGTTAAACGAGGATTCAAAAAGCTGTCTTACTAGTATCGTCGGTATGATGGGCTATTATACACAAAGCTAGCCTCCCTGCGGCGTATGAAGTAGTAGACGATTCTCTGATTGTATGAAAGTTGGTTAGATTCTCTGCCTGGCAGCTGGTAAGAGACCACGCCCACTAAAGTGGAAAGTTCACTCCAACTTAGCAACCCAAGACCCCCCAAACACCACCACCATCACCATACACACACACACAAGATCTATATCATTGTGTAGGCCGCGGGTGTGGCTCTGCTTAGGAGAATGTACAAGTAGACTGAATGAAATTGATGAGGAAATTAATTGATGAGGGAACTAATCACATATATAAATCGATCTTTGCCAAACAGAGAGACAATATTTGAAGGCATCACGAATCTATAAACGGACGACTGCTCCATCGTCATACCAGGACTCTGTGTTGGATGATTTCAAATGTGAACATGTTAAAGCCTGCCCGAATGAATGTAAAGCCGAATGACTTACCATTTGTAAATATGTCACAAATTGGTTATCTATTATGTCGACTTTAGACCGACGACGGCTTTTTCCTACCGTCATTATCGATGTGACAGAAGCATATTGCATCAACTTATGGTAATAGTTTGCTTGTAAGATTTTGCAAAACGTTTCTCCTGAAGCTCAAGTTTGTTGAATATGTCGAAAATCCGAAGCAACGAAAACGGGTAGAAGACTACAAACCGTTCTTTTTCAGAGCAGCTGTATGCACTGCACAAATGTGTGCTCAACAAATATGTCACAAGTTGCGTTAATTGTGGAAACAACACAACGTATGACTCGAATTTAACGGAACCTTAAATTTGCTAACGTTACACGTTAATTGTATTGTGAAGGACAAAAGCACGAGTATGAGTTGAGTTGATTTTAAGCGCTGCTTACCTCACAACCGTTCCAAGTTGAAGAAAATGAAGTGTACATCTTGCTATCCAACTTAGCCATGTCTGCCTTTCCTTCGCTGTTGGTTTCCTATCTTGACACAACCACCGCAGGCTGAAGAGTTGCAGAACCAAGGACGGCAGAAGTATGAAGGACAGCGTCAAGGCAAACCACCAGTACTCCGCTTCGGTAAAGTACGTCAAGGCAAGACCGAGGTCTGTGCCTATGTCAGCAATAAAAGTTACCACGGCAAAAAGGACGAACAGCACATCCAAATCGCTGAATTCCTGAGCGTACAACTGATTCTTGAACTCTTGATAATGACGACTGGGGTTGCAGCAGCATGTATTTTGGTCATCAGTGGTTGTCGGGCCTTTCCCTTGTAACGGTAATGTTACCCCTTCTGAAGCCATTACACGTAAGTACAAAGGTCTTATTGATAACTGCTGGAATGCTCACTTGTGTGCAGATTGTACCAATGGTTCTCACGGGGGAGAGGGGTAATATATAATGTGGCATATTAAGAATCCCTTTGTGCTGTGGCCTTTTCATCGAAAGACATAATTTACCACTATATGACCACAATTTCAGATAGCGTTCGAAGTGATCTCTTCCCAATAGATAATGAGACCTTCGTGACACCACCATGCATGCCTCTCGGTCAATGACCTTCTGAGCACAGGTGACCCCTGGTCTCTCAGTGGGTTGACACATCGACTAACACGTACAGCACTGTATTGTTCTGTAGAACTGTGTATTGTGTAAATGAGATGCACAAATTGTGAGAGAATGAAACAATAACAGAAGCCATTGTAAATTTTACAAGTGGAGGCAGCCAGCAAGCTAAAGGAACAGACATTACATTCACAACGGTACAACTCAATGTCAACAGCATGGTATTGGACAGTTTGATCTGTCAAATTCATTATTACGTGTAGTTGGAATGACATGCAAATAAGGTTGTTCGCGTAATATCAAAGGCTATTCTCAGCATTAGTACAATTCTACTAGATACTGCTGGAGATTATCAAGCTAACAAGACATTTCTATGTTGTAAGACATGTAGAGTTCTTGAGATCATACAATATATTGAAGCTTGTGCATTGGAAACTGTGCCATTGACGACAAAGGACATCAGCATGTCATATTGATGACAATATTGATGTGTCAATATTCATGCCGGTTTATCCCATCCACCCGAAATAGCATACAATTTTTTTCGTTGTCCTGACGGTAAAACAAGAAAGCCTGTACACAAAGCGCCCCTTTAGGCCTGTGTTTGCCTGAACAGCCCCGTCTTGGAGAGAGAAACAGACTCCTTCGGGCTGTCCTCTAGCGGTTGCTTTTGACGACATTTCGTCGTCTTGACACCCGTCGAAGTTTTCTATATTAAGTTCTCCTTTGCGCAAAATCTTCTGTCTTTTAATGTCGTCAGAACTTGGCCGTGTGAGGCCTTTTTGGACGGTTTCCAAATCGTTCTGAACTGACAGTTTTTGAGACGAATTGTTGCCGATTGTGCATGCGGACGACTGACTTCCGACGTCAACCACTTGTTGGCCGAACGTTTCCGACCGCATGTCGGGCACAGACGCACACTTTTGTAACACATAGGATCGCCTGTTCGTCTTTAATAAATTTTCGTAGATGACTTCTGGGGGTGGAAGAGACAAGTACATAGGATTGACGATGGAAGGATGATAGCCTGTCCGTGTGGGTGCAGCATTCTTGCGTTTGCTACGTTCTTTGATGTTGGCGTCCAAATCATCGCCTTCCTCTTCGGCGTATGTGGCGAAGTAGTTGTCCCATTCCAGCTCGCTTTCACTTCCTGTTTCATTGACATTTTCTGATGATAAAAGAGAAAAGAAAAACTAAATATTAGATAAAAAAATATTGATATTTTGGAATCAGTATTTCTTACTGTTAGGCACGCCAAGCACTAGTAAAGCACAGTTCCCCATAAAACCGTCACAATATACAAGTCATGTAGAACTTACTAATGAAACACTCATCTCCACCAAACATCCTCCTTGCGGTGTCGTTTTTTTCTCCGTCCGTGTGGGCCAGTTTGTACAGGGTTGGCGGTGGCAGTGATGATTCCGGGACGTGGAACGCTCGCTGTGTGGTCGCAGTTTCAACATCATGACGTGACCCGTGATGATCACCAATTATCAAGCAGCTTTCCCAAGATGTCATGGGTGTTTGAGAACTTTCAGACGTCAAGTCTTCTACTTGGGCAAGGACTGCATAAAAAGAAAGGTACGTGTGTATTTCGTTTTTACCATTGACGTAACAAGTGTAAAAAAAAAGCTATTTAACGAATTAAAAAAAAAGACACTACTGAAAAGAGGAAAAAAGCTTTTACCGTATACCATGACTCGTGATCGTTAATATGGATTTTCTCAAGTTGTTCCTATTTCACCAACTACAGTCGCATGAGAATGAGTAAAAACTCCACACTTCTGAAGTAATAAACTGTCGGACAGTGTAATATAAATCCCCACTGCATATCACATACAGTACATGAATTTCTGCATTCACGTCTGTAAGGTAACAGAGAATCATATCTTGGGAGTCTCCGCCAGCCGTTTCGCCGTCAGACAATATTGTGGATTCGTCGCAACTTGTACAATCGGCCATTCTTACAAGTCAGTATTTGCACCTAGATACATATTATTAGGGCAATCGTTAAGATAAGGTCACAAAGGTTAGAATTAGGGTTGTGGTTAAGGATAGTGTTAAGGTTATAGAGCTAGGGTTAAGCGTTCTCTTGACGGCGAAACGGCTAGAAACGAAATTGCATATTATTAAGTCAATTGGTGACCATACTTACATGACTGTTGGGATGTAGCCACTTGGGACATTTCGGTCATGATCGTTCTGTCACAGGCTGTTAGATAACAAACTAGTATGTAGTATATCCCGGCAAGCAATAAGGTACTTGTAATGGATAGTCTGGTGTGACTTTCGCCGTCACCAACAACTTGAACGATAACGTTGGTTTGTAGCATTCAACATTGTTCTATAGTTAGAATATTTGGCAGCTGAAACGTTCCAAGAGAACTGTACTGTTCAGAAAATAACAATGGGACATTTCTTTTTAATTTGCAGCCAATAAACATGATGGAAAAGTAATTTCACCATGGTTCAAGACGAAATGACGAAATGATTATATCATGCCATAATGTGCGCTAAGGTTTGCCCGACATAGAAAAGAGAGAAAAAGACATAAACAACTACAATCGGCCAATGAGAGTAACAATTTTGAAGTGTAACATTACATTGGGACAGTAGCAGAGGACAATATCGTTGTTTGCACCCGTGTCTAAAACTCTGGACCCTTTACTACTATTAAGCTACTAGTATGTTTACGTCAGTTGGAAAAGCAGATTGTTGATCAAAACAACAAAGCAATCCTTCATATTCAACATTTTCCATCATTATATTGGCCCACACAGGGAAAAACGACCCTGACATGGGTCAGTGACGATGCCGCTTTCTCCCCTCCGTAGCATGCCAAATGGTATGTTCCAGCACACCTGTGAGAACATGGCGTCAGGGCGGGCAAATGCGAACGCTATGTCCTCATCCACCCGTCAACAAACGTCCGAACCCCACTGTTGTAGTGATTTAAAAACTCGCTATGACCGCTTCCTAGTCTGGTTGTACGAGGAAGAGTTCACCTACATTGACGCCTTGTTCGTTTTTGTTGGGATAGTCACTTTCCTGGCCGACATTGTCTCTGATGTGGTTCTAGCGGTGAGGAACTACTTCCTTGAAGGCTACTACGGTTGGTTTGCAATGACAATAACATTCGTTCTGCTGCCTTCCATCGTCCTTCAGCTGTGCAGCATACGGTGGTACCTACAGGACAGGAGCAAGGTTCCCGAGTCCGAGAGGGCAGGGGTTCTCTCGTGTTTGTGGAGGGGACTGCTGCATTTTCTACAGTTGGGCACAATGTGGAGGTAAGGCGCCAGTAATAATTCTAAAAGGAATAACGAATGAATTACTAACATCTCTCCATGGAAGGAGTGCTTTATGAATCTAAACGTTATGAAGTTAGATATGCGGGCTATGAAACACAGAATATATGTTTAGCATTTTCACAAGTCAAAAAGCTTCAGTTCGCATCTGGCTGAAAACAAGCCCTTGCTTGTTGTTAGCTCCATTGTCCCCATAGAAACCTGATACTGCCAATTACGGCATTGTAAACACCTGTCCATATTTCAGGTCCAACCGTCCTAGGTCCCGTCAGGTGATAGTACCAGCTGTCTCCTGGATCCATTAGAAACAGTAGTGCTTGTGTGTTAGTGTGTTGACTGTGGAAACGGTTTCTCACGGTGGCTTAGATGTCAATGTTAGCCGCGTCAACAGTCCTCGGGAGTGCATTTGGACTGCCAGAAACCGAGGACATCATGCAATGTACTTTCAGAAACCGCGTTTTATTATTAATGCTGGCGAGCTTTCAAGCAAAAGAGTTCATAGATTTGCATTAGTGTTTGTCTTATAAGCACTCAAACATAATACGTCACGGTTGACGCAAGTTGAGTGCTCTTGCAATAACGTTAAGTGCCTTTACCCTGCATACAGGCCACCAAATGCATAATGTGCCTTGGTGAGAGTGTAACGGCCATGACCTTTGACATATGAGATAATTAGGTAATGACCGTCTAGACCATATGAGGAGGAGCTGACATTAGCATATTAGGTAATCCCTGATTGGCTGGATGCCGACAGCATCCAACCAGCTTACCTGTGATGGGCGGAGTTATACAACCTATTGTCATGCTAGTTAACCTTAGAGATTGTATGAAGAGATTTAGTCAGTCGGTGCCCCAAGGACTCAGGTGAGGTTGTTTAAGTAGGGCTTCGTCCCTCTGTTGGATTGTGTACTAGTTAGTAAGTTAGACCAACTCTCTCTGTAAATATACTTAGCTCTCTGTATCATTATCCTAGACCTGTAACTGTAACTGTAACTTGTTGTAGTCCTAAGTGAAACACATTGTATTATATGTTACTTGAGTTTAGCATAGGTTGAATAAACACGGCTCACAAATAGTAATCGACTGGTTTGGCTGAGTTCCTGATAAGTTAATATAGGACTTAGATACCAAACACCCGAAATGTTTCAATGGTTCCAGTGAAACAACCAGAGGGGCGAGTAAGAACAGAAAGAAACAACACCCCGACTCCCGGGATTCGAACCCGCGCCGAACCCGGGCAGCCGGATCACAAATCGAACGTGCAAACCGTTCGGCCAAAAGGCTTAAGCCGTTAGGCGTCTTCGGTTTAGCAGTCCTTGAACACCACTGTTACACTACTCCCCCTTTTCTTTTCAAGATTCGTCCTCGAATCTCCGAGATCGACATCCCTGTGTGGCACATACTAGCCTGTTACTCACAGGGCCGGCGTGGGAACCAGTGAAACAACCAGAGGGGCGAGTAAGAACAGAAAGAAACAACACCCCGACTCCCGGGATTCGAACCCGCGCCGAACCCGGGCAGCCGGATCACAAATCGAACGTGCAAACCGTTCGGCCAAAAGGCTTAAGCCGTTAGGCGTCTTCGGTTTAGCAGTCCTTGAACACCACTGTTACACTAGTTAACCTTAGAGATTGTATGAAGAGATTTAGTCAGTCGGTGCCCCAAGGACTCAGGTGAGGTTGTTTAAGTAGGGCTTCGTCCCTCTGTTGGATTGTGTACTAGTTAGTAAGTTAGACCAACTCTCTCTGTAAATATACTTAGCTCTCTGTATCATTATCCTAGACCTGTAACTGTAACTGTAACTTGTTGTAGTCCTAAGTGAAACACATTGTATTATATGTTACTTGAGTTTAGCATAGGTTGAATAAACACGGCTCACAAATAGTAATCGACTGGTTTGGCTGAGTTCCTGATAAGTTAATATAGGACTTAGATACCAAACACCCGAAATGTTTCACTAGCATGACAATAGGTTGTATAACTCCGCCCATCACAGGTAAGCTGGTTGGATGCTGTCGGCATCCAGCCAATCAGGGATTACCTAATATGCTAATGTCAGCTCCTCCTCATATGGTCTAGACGGTCATTACCTAATTATCTCATATGTCAAAGGTCATGGCCGTTACACTACCTCCCCCTCACCGAACATTTGTCCTCAAATGTTAAGATACCATAACATTACAAGGGAGGTGTAACAACAGGTTGATATAAAATAACAAAAGTGGGTACCATCAGTCATATATCATTATCTCGCTCTCTGTGACCAATCGGACTGCTCTCACCAGCCATTGGTCGCTCACATTCCGCATATGGTCCATACAATACAAAAATTTCAGCATAGTACAGATATTCAGCATTATCTAAATCTCTGTGACCAATCAGACTGCTCTCACCAGCCAGTGGCCACTCACATTCTGCATATGGTCAATACAATACAAAAGTTCAGCATAATACAGATAAACATATACATCAGCAATACATCAGCAATAATCATGTGGGGCAACATTGGTTTTATTACGCTGTGTCTGATACAGACAAAAATTTACATGTGTGCTTCGCAAGAGACAAAATTCCAACGTGTACGGCGGTGACAGGTGCATAGCAGACGACAAGGCAGCCAGACACACCAGAAGCAGAGAAGGCATGTAGAATCCCATGTATACTACCTGGTCAATCACTTAAACTTGTCCGTCATTACCCGAATAAACACCTAAGTAACCTTAACACATACTACCTGGTATGGGGAGAGATTTACTGCTAATCACCTTTGAGATTAGATACTCAAATCCCCATCCAATTCCTCGAGAGATGGACACGCAGCACGCAGACGACACCAGCAGGAGACTTGAACTCGCTTATCTGGCTACGGCGTGAAAACAGAAAACGTGTATACCTACCAATCCTCTCAGCTCAGCTCCGGAGTTCCATCCGTACTTATTACTAAAGAAAATCTTCATGACTCTAACCTTAACTTCCGGGGGACCTAGCCACGGTGATTTACAGGCAAAACAGGAACCAACATACAATCTACAACAACCAATGCACCAGCTCACCCAACCGAATGATTTGCACCATCAGAACCGCGAGACACGAAGTGGTCTGTCTTTGCTCAGCACAGCTTAACAATAACACACTATGTTAAATCTATATAATCCGAGTCGGAGTCCAACGCGAAGTCCTCCAGGTACGACGGTCTGCGGCGATGTCGACGTGGTCTCGGGACGTCAGCAGCATGGCTTGTCGGAGGCCTCTCCTCTTCGCTGTCACTGGAGACGTCCGGATTCACAGCTGGTCGTCTCTCCCTCGGCGGAACAAGTGTTGAGAGAACTATTTTGCACGACACTCGAATGCTGGCTGTACGCTCGTAATGTTTAGTTTTCTTTTTCATTGGTAAGTTTACATACATGCTTCTGTCGTGTTTTGTGCCTTACGCGTTTCTAACAATAACAATAACAGAGGATGAGTCATTACATGCATGTAGCGTTACATGCCCCCGAGACACAAAACATGTACATCACGTGACAGGGAAGTCCCATAAATCGTCATCAGCATGGATTGTCATGTCGTAATTGCAACGTTTCGTCTTCGACACAGTAGGGTTTAGAGGTAACGAAGTGGGACAATCATTAGATTAGTGTGCGCAGGAGACGTTTTCGTCGATTTTCATTTGCTAAACCTACGTAACGTTGGTATTAGTTTCAAACAAATCATAATCCATCTCTGGCCCTCAAAATGGCGCACTACACGTTCAAACTCATGAATAGTTGAGTCAGTTACAGCAAGACGTTCATGCTCATGTGAAAATTATGTCAAGTTGACAGTCTGCTATAGCATCTTTACAGCCCTACCTAACAACAAGCATGGCTGGAAATGTTCCCGAGAGACTACGGTTTTTTTTTTAATCACAGTACGACATAATTATCATTGTCTGCTATATGTTGCCAATGTCTCGAAACAACAAATCTGCCTATATATATCTGCATTTAGAGCTTTACCTATTGCCATGGCTAATCTATCCGTCCATTCGGGCGCATGTTAGAAGAACTAACTATGTGTGCTAAATTAATGCGAAACTATGACAGAAATGAGTTGAAAAGTGCTAGAAAATATCAATCAAGAACGATTTTTCCCAATGAGAATGTTTATTAAACATATTGTCTTCAACATATTACATAATGCTGCTTATAATCAACTTGTTATATCTACCTATCGTCTATGTCTGCAGCTGACCGGCGGACGCGAACCAGTTCATCACAGTTTTCGTCCGTGAGTATTGCATGAACGGCTGGTAAGTCTTTTTCTACGCACAGCATCTGTAAATCACGAGGAGACTTTGTTTCTTCACAGACTAAAATGTATAACTACAATAATGTTTCAGATGTGTCCAGGCACTGATCTATGGGTTCAGGAGCAGAAGAGACCACCAGAAGTGGTACCGGAAGTGGCTAGCGGAGTGGACGGACGTGTGTCTGCTCAGGATGTTCGAAGCCTTCCTGGAGTCCGCTCCTCAGCTGGTGCTGCAGCTGTACATCTTGCAGGTCAAGGGTCAGAGTGATCCCATCACAGGTGTGATATGGTTCATATGTATGCACGATATGCACGTAGTGTGTTCTTCACTGTGTAAACCTCACGTCATATATTTTAAATAAGGATTAGCCAGTACTAGTTTTCTTTCGGCTGATGAAAGCGAAACATGTACAGTGACCATGAGATTGCGAAAAACTTTACAGAAATATTCTTGGAATGAACTAGGATTCAGCTGAAATTTGGGTTATGTCCCAATTCATTGCAGTGTCAGTTTTGGTGGAAGTTTAGTCCTTTGTTCATAATGTTGTTTTCCAATATATTAGTAGATGAACGTCCATGCTATGAACGTCAGATTACGCCAAGGACGATAAGATATACACATCTGAACGTTAACATCCAACGAATGTTGAACTTTCCATCATATGACTCTCCTCTTTTCCTACAGTGCTAGCCGTTGGCACGTCGCTTGCGTCTCTGTCGGTGGCTCTGGTGTCCTACCACAAGTCCCTGCGTGAGGCCCTGCCCGACGCCGAAAGGATCACATACACAGGAGTCGTGCTCTGGGTGCTGTGGCGCCTCTGTACCGTCACCGCACGAGTCGTCGCCATCTCTCTCTTCGCCTCCCAGTTCCACTGGTACACATTCGCCATCCTGGGCGGACACTTCGTCATCATGTTCGTCTGGCGGTCGTGTCAGGACATCAGGTTTTACGAAAACCGCGTGGAACAGACAGGCTTCAACATTGTCATCGCGTTTGTCAACATCTTCTCCTGGCTGAGCATGGTGCAAGAGTCCCGGTCACGGTACCGGGCTACTGCGTTCTACGCGCTAGTGTACGTGGAAAACGCCACCATGGCTGGTCTGTGGTACTGGAAGATGCAACAAGCGGGACTGAGACCTGTATACCTAAAACCGGCCTTGCTACTGGTCTACGTTGGGTTCTTTGTTGGTATCATCTTCATGTCGCTCCATTACCTATTCTGTCATCCAAAGCAAATACCGATTTGCATCCGTCCATTTGACGACGTGGATGGACCAGACATAGATGAAGTCGATGGCTATGACAGCAATAACAAGGCGGACGAAAAAGAAGTGAATGACCGCTGCCAAGCAAAGGTCCCAACCATGAACTTCGGCTTCACGTGTCGCTGGAAGGTGACAGAAGATGACGTGAAGAAGTTCGAGCGTAGGTTGAGTAGGAGCAGCACGGGTCGGTGCAGCACCGATGGCAAGAGAAAGAGCTGCGGCGAAAAGCCGCCGCCAGACGAAACGATTGGACGTGCTGTGTCTGTGGACTGTGGCAATCTCAGAGAAAACTTCTACCAAGAGTGCGAATCATGCGTTTAATGCAATAGATGCAAATTCAAGAACATTCAGCATAAACGTAGATAGTCAATGATAGTAATGTAGTTATTCCACTGGAATCAATGTCAAGATTCCGATAATCTAATTACATGTATATAGTTTTGGAAAGGAGACGCCGTTCAAGGCCGTGAAAATGCGTACAAGATAAATCTTCTCAACTGGGCACAGCGTCGTCTGTACTGCAGGGTAATCTAGCAAGTATTTAGCTATCAAGACGTTAATAAAGATATATCATATCATACATTATTGTCATTATTTGTGCCAGAGTTGTCTCACATTGATTGTCCATGAGTGAGTCGAATTGAAGGGACCTGCGTCCATTCGTAGTAAGGTCAAAGCAAATAGTATTTAGATCGGGGTAGACGGATAGACGTTGAATTGATAATGTCTTGTTTTTCCTCGCACACCACCCTGCTTTTCAAGGGTGTACATAGAATGACATCCATAAAACTCACTTACTGTGGCTAAGCTGGTTTTGAAATACTAGGATGGATTCACTCTACAACTAGTCTGAACTGAGCAAAGAAACAAAGGGCTGCCAGGATTATGCTTTATACCTATAATCAAACAATTAGTGACATCTCTTCAGAACGGAAACGTACAAACTTTAATGCACACTAAAGAATCCATGATATTTTCTCCTGACTTTAGCACCCAGGGGTTTTACATGCTGTGATGTATATAATCGGGGGAAAGGCCTATGTCTATACACTGTGCAGGGACAGGTGTGTTTACTGGTGTTGGTGTTCAGCACCAAGGACAGGTAGGCTCGCTTATGAGTGAATCGTGTTTGGCGCCTGGGACAAGTTTTTTTACTTGTGTGTGGATGGTGTTCAGCACCAAGGACAGGTATTTGTCTTATAATTATGTAGACAATGAATGAATGCAGGAATAACTTAAAACACCTAGACGTGGCAATCATAAACAAGAAAAGTCTGCAGCAGTCAACACGGTAATCTAACATGGTTCATAAGATGTGATATATGAAAAATTCGGCAGAAACTATCAGAGAAAAAGTCGGAACAGGAAGGTTTTTTAGAACAACACAAGAAGCCGTTTTCACGGCACCGTTTCAGTCGGATAACAGTCTAACAGCGACCCCTAGTGATCAGAAAGCAAAATGCATATCTTTAGTTGAGGCAGGGAAGAGAAAATTGAATTTCTGCATCACCCCATACACAACACTCCCTCTATATACGTCCATACTCTTCACAAACACACTGAAACACCAATACAAGTGTTAGGATTTATTACGGTACATTGTAACATAAGTAACGTTAGACATAATAATCACACGATGCTGAGATAGTAGAACAAATGCTACCCTTATAATGACTGCAGCTGTGAAGTACTTGGATGTATGACTGACACCCTTTGTTTTTGGGGAACTGCTACAAGACTGCTTTCAGCATATTCTCTGTTAAACCCGGCTTCCATGCCGTATCATTTGACATCATTACTGACATCAAAATCAATTCAACAGTATGAGTGTTATAGCAACATTACATGTATGCATTCAAAACAATCACATAAGGCAGGCCGATAACTTGATATACTCATTTATTGCAGCAAAATTATCAATAAACATTTTTTTAAGAAGAAGAGGTTAGACCTGTTGCACATAGTTTACAATTGTTGCACAATATAACGGCACAGTATTTGGTACCTGTGCTCATAGATTTAAGTTTAGGTCAAAACATGATCACATGTACAACTAGAAGCTTCTTAATGACACCAGTCACTGGAACAAACCGGCCGAATCAAGAGGACGGAACCTCTTTTGTTTCAGCAGCTTCTTTTCAATTTTCTCCACATTGATCTTACTGCCGATGTAGAAAAATACAGGCAGAATGCACAACCCGACCGCAATGGCCGCCACCGCCACTGTGTCCTGCTCCTGTTTCAGACACTTAAACCGGTGGCTCCAAGTGTATCGTGTGGAGTTCATAGAGTCGACTATATCCACACATAGCTTAGCTGTCTCCTTCAGTGAGTTGTACAAGTTATTCAGGTCATCATACGGTTTCTTACAGGCCTTGCAGACATCGGGAAGATTACTTGTATCATTGTTATGCTGAGCAAAGCAGAGCAGGGTCTTATTGGCCATCTCCTGGAAGTGCAGCGTATTGTTGGACAGGCTGTAGTTCAACGTGCCGTTCACTTCAGGACCAATGTCAAAACACTGTTCACACGTCGAAGCCTCCCACAGTGACTGGATGAACTGATGAGTCTTCACTACTATCTGAGTCATGTCTGATGCCAGGAGTACCTCTTCACAGCTCTTTCCTTCTGTAGGGTCTTTTTCCTTAATGATGGCTTCAAAAACCTTCATGAAGTCCGTGTATTCATACATGCAGCCGCTACAGAGCCCGAGTGGTCTGGCGTGAAGTATTGAGCAGTGGGTGAAACGTGAGGCCGATTCTCCCAACTTTCTCAATAGTCTCTCACAGTGGCTATGGATGAATGGACTCGGGACTATAGTCGTTGATGCGTAAATCGTGCTGTCATAGGTGCTCTGAGTCGTTGTTAGGTTGCTGGGGTCAACTTGGAACCCTTTGGATGACCAAACCGTTTGTTCTTCTCGGCCAGGTGTTGTCACATGTGTTGTTTCTTCCATCTCCTGTGAAGTAACTTCAGCTTCATCACCCGGAAGTAGGTCGAACCCACGGTCGCCTTCCTCACTACTGCCGAGCTTGTCGCTTGTTCTGCCCAACTCCTCGGCAAAGCCATACTTACAGGCTGATATAATCAACACGGAGACACAGAGGACATGTAGTGTCTTTTTTCTAAACGTTACATTCATGATGAATGCAGTTCAGAGGTAAGAAATTGCACAAAGTTTTCCCTCAAAATATCATGACGAGCGGTCACGAGCTGCCCCTGCTAAAATCTAGCATCGCATCCTCTTCCTCAGATTCGACAAGGTCTTTTCGACCTTTGACACCAAATGCATGTTAAATGTATTGCCCTGATTGTTTGCTGATTGAGTTTTACTAAAAGATAGTGATTTGTTATACACATACTAACATTAGATGACCATTTGTACTTAAACAAAAAGGTAACAATTTAGTTCTTTAAAAAAAGCTAGCTATCTATTTGGCGATATTTATTCGAGAATATATGTTCACCTTTGACCTAGCTGATTCAGGAAGAGACAGCGGAAGGGAGCCTTGCAGCAGGATTTGGGATGTTTTGTTGCTGAACAGATCGTGAAAATGTCAGGTATGGCTGCAGATTGGTATTTTGAACACGCTTCACACTCCAATGCATCGATAGAGGCCGTTCTATTACTATGATCACTTGTTACAGCTAAGGAAAGTGTGGGTTTGTGCTGACCGTTACAAACACCCAGATGGGGAGGGGGATGGCGGCGGAATGTTTTGGGAAAGACTGGATCAAGGTTCCCAAGCCAAGTATTACAAACAACTGCTGTAGCTGGAGCTGCTTAAGTGGACTAATAGAGGGTGTAAAACAAAATCAAGCAAGAAGCACGTTAACAGTTAGTATGAGGGAGGGGGGATGGGGAGTGAATGAATCAGTTATGTATAATTTTATAAGTCTTGCCGACTGCACAAGGTAGAGAACTTATCTTTACCTTAAAATTTATCAGTAACAAAAGTGAAAATAATGAGATGTGCCTGTTGCATAATAAAGCCACTATGGACATTTCCACAGAAACAGCAGCCATCAAATTATTATAAAACTAGAGATATCAAACCCGGAAGTTCCACTGCAGTACCATAACAAGCCACTAGGGAGCCCAAAATCTAATCATTTACAACTTACAACTCTTATTAAGATCTACGTACATACAGAATATCACCAAAATCCACCCAAGTGTTCTTGAGTTATGCTGGTCTTGTACAAACACACCCACCCACAAGCGCTACCGAAAATATAACCTTCTTGGCGAAAGTAATAAGAGTGTTGAAGTAAATTGAAATAGCTTCAGTCACTAGTTACTCATCTTATAGATTGTCTATTGAAGTTTGTGCTGTTGAAAGCAAGAAGACTTTGAAAGGTTATTTGTTCAGTCTGTCACAAGTGCCTTGACGATCAACACTTTCCCTCTTGTATTTTAATCTCCCAAGTTTTCATTGATCCTTTTTGTTGTCTTTGCTTCCCCCTTGCTCTGTTATTGTGTTAACTGATCGCAGACACGTTGAAGATAGCCACCCCTGAGGATGAAACCCCTCGGCTTGACTTGTCACCTGGGATGTCTGATGCTGGCCGGTGGATTGACATCCGTAATTGTTCTCATTATCTGCACTCTGAGATCTGCACCCCTCTTTGCACCAAAAAATAGAAGCACATTGATGTTGATATATACCTAAAGGATCATTGGAACAATAAAGATGTTTCTAAAGGCTGTCATTTAACATTCATATTGCCTGAATGCTGTTTCTGAAAACATTGATGGTTATTCCTCAATTTTGACTGCTTTATATTCACGAGGATTCTGAGTGACCACACAGATTTCCACATTGAAACTGTATATATATGATCTAGCTCCACCATCTAGCATTGCACAATGTTGACATTCTGCTTCAGCTTGTTACAAATGAAGTCATTTTCCAAATGGACACACTATATTTTTACTCTTACTAGTAGTTATACCCACATGGCTTGCAGCGAGTGAAGCAATCTAACAAAAATAAAATGCAAAACAATTAAACATGCACAGTTTCTAAACAACACGTTTTTTTTCTGCTCTCACCTGGCATAAATAAATCACTCGATGTCAATCTTTGACAATTTGATAGATGACATCACAATTGTATGTATCATACACTGCAGTTTCATTGATCCTACTTACAGCATGGTCGATATTGGTATAAACATGTACGTATTAGTTTTATATAGTTTTGTATTCTGATCTTGACATGTGTAATGCAGTTGTATGTCAAGATTCAATTGATGGGGCCTATTCCTACTTTATGGTAGCACTATTTCATGCAGATGGAACATAACTGATACACATATTTCACACTCACAGTTTGATATTGTACATGTTCTATACAATGTACTTCTTGCTGATGCCGATAGTCATGAATGATGATAAGTTATTGTACTATCAGATATGGAAAAGGGCATGCATGCATGTATGATCAATTTATGGACATAAACATAGGGCATGCTTTGAGTTTTGTATGCTTTTTCATAAGTTATGATCATTTCAGATGGCACACCCATACCATGTATGAAGACCACTCTTTGAGTCTTTCTCTTTAAGTTAAATGCTACTTCACTAAAAGGGTGGATCAAAATTTCACTAAAAGGGTGGATCAAAATTTATTGTAGCTTTCATGTACTACATTCAATTGAATAGTTGATCTTAACTTTTAGGTACAATTACAATTTTAGTATACTTTGTTCCCCATCTGTTATGTTTCCGTCCCCTTTTCCTTCCATCAGTCATCCCTGTCCCTTTCTCAGTTCTGTTTAGTCGCTCAATGTTTTAACTGTAGGTTTTCAGTATGCCTTAAAAAAAGGCCACAAATGACTGCAAACTAGCGCAAACAGGTCTAATATGCAGTGTATGTGAAGCAATGGCCTTGTGTGACGCAATTATAAATTATGCAGCATTTACCAGTTTTTTTAAGTTATTCCGCTCGTTTCAAGATCGAAGGAATTTCTGGCCACTGTCAGTGTTTTGCTGGACAGCCAATAGGACGATAAGGTGGTGTTTGCTGTTGGTGTTCATTAATTGCGCAAACCATCCTGACCTCCCTTGACCCCTAACACTGACAATCCAACATAGTGGGCAGAAATTCCTTCAAACGTGGAACGAGTCGAGTAACTAAAAGACTAAAAAAAAAAGAAAAATTGTAAATAATCAGGTCTTGCTGCATATTGTATAATTATTCGTTATCACATAGATATATGTATCCAGAGCATCAAACAAGGTCATTGCCCCATGTACATTGTTTATAAGAGTCTGACATGCTTGTGGTCATTTTGTGGCAGACAATAGGTTTTTAGTAGAAGTAACAGATATCATGTCATGACATGTGGTATCATTGCTGCAGGTATGTGTGGATGTTGTGGGGCCCTGCGGCCTCGCTACAAGAAACTGGTAGATGCCATCTTTCCTGAGGATCCACAGGTGAGGGTTCATCCATTCCTCCTGGGAAGCCGTTTATGCAGTGTTTATCTTTTACATTTCCCCCATCGTATAAGATATATGATGTGATTGAAGTTGATAAATTCCAGCTGTGCAAGGCAAGGTTAGACATCCAAGTAGAATATTACTAGAGTATGTGTGCATGATACAAAATAGATAAAGTAATTGGATATGTTCTCCAAAGAGTCAGACATTTCAGATAGCATCCACTGTCTTTGATCAAGATCGGTCACTTATTCATGATAGTGGATGCTATCTGACATATCTGACAGTTGCTTGGTTTGCTTTTAGATAGTCACATGTACATTGTTTGTATGTATCAGATATGCTGATAGCTGAAAATTCATTTTGTCATGTACATTGTACATACATGTCCAATTGTTTTTCTATGATGTGGAAAAGCAAATGCTTCCTGATGAATGTCTGTACTTTCAGTGTTTCAAATCAAATGATAAGAAATAACTTGATCAAATAATAAGAAATTTCCTCTGTGACGATAGTCAACATTATATGAAATATTTCTTGATCTTTGTCAATAAGAATGTACTAGCACTCTTAAATGTATTGTTGTGGGAATTAACATTTTCTGTCAGTTAAAATGCTAAGACAAAGAGAGAGTATCTTCTCCACCATTACCTGATTATATCTAGTAAATCTTATGTAATTACTGAAGTGCCTGCTGTTTCTTTAACCACTACTGACATGTGATCCACTCCGACAGCTTAAATAGGCCCAGCTGGCAATTAGCCCTTATCTCCATCAGGTCACCTTCTGCGTATTTAGGCAGAGTGTTAAGGTCTTTTCTGTGGTTGGTCAATAGGCGGATGATTGGGATGGATGATGGTTTGGTAAGCCACCCGCCCTATTGCTGCAGTAGTATTGGAAAGAGGTCATTCAGGACGGTGTAAAAATCAATACCTGGCTGGAAGTTTATGGTCAAGAGTGGGGCTGGGAGAGGTTTACAGAATAGCTGGAGAGAACATATCATTCCCTGCTCTCAGGCATATCAAGACATTAATGTTCCTATGGACCAGAGAGTTTGTCCGTTCTGTCCAGAGCTATTATTTAAGACGAATATCAGTTTTTAATTGTATGCCCCCAAATATTCTTTTGTACGTAATTTACTGTCACGAGGCAATCATCTTACATACTAGTACCGGGATTTACCTCAATGAACTTAGATGTTAGATTTAAATACATTATGACATTTGACAACCTCTGCATGGTATACATAGGAAAATATATCAAAGAATGTCTAGACAGTCACACTAGAAATCCCTCCAGTGATGTAAAAGACCATTTTTATCCCATACTTTGTAAAGTTTGTATTAAGTAGATTAGCCTTTTAGAACTGTAGATGCCAATTGTTTTGTACCTTGTGCAACAGTAGATTTATTTCTGAAGCCAAGGGACCTGATATCACTGTAGCAGAGGACATAAGATTTTTGCGGTATTTGAAGTTCCTTGTTCGAACAATTCTGTAGTACATAAAAACTTGGTGACACTGTCATTATCTTGCAGTAAATGATAATAATAAAGTCACCAGGAAAGCAAACATGCAATTATTTCAAGATATACAGTACTTTACAAATGTATTTGACTCATATTTTTTAGCATAGTCTAAGACAAGCCAAAAGAATATGCCTCCAGTGACAAAAATAACAACCTGTCATGGTCAGAATGTGTTCTATAGCCTTTGGCAGAACCAGACGTAGTCACAACAAATTAGATCAAATCTGGCTACATTCCCACAGCTTCATCCAGCCTGTCTGCTGTAGTATAATAGGGACTAACAAGGTTGTGAGGCCGGTACACCAGCGGAATTCTAACCACATCTTAATTGAATCAGAAGCAATTTGTCTGGGAGTATACCAGGGCTGTCTCCAAGATGGAAATTTGTGGCCTAGAACAGACATTTGCTTGTGGGACCAAACAAAATTACACCATCCATCCCATAAAGGTTGAAAAATTAATGTATTTTCCTAAGCTTAACTGACATACAACAAGGAAAATCAACAGCATCCCCAACAACAACATCAACAGCATCCCCAACAACAACAAAATTGAAATGAAAAGCTGGAGACAGCCCTGGAGTATACATTGATGTGGATGTTGTTTACGACTAACCCTTGTCATAGAGTGGCAGATGTTTTGTGACTGAGCACACACAAAATCAGTCCCATCAAAGGTAGATTTTGTAAGATAAATTACCTTTCAAATGCCTTTCAGCACATTTTGGGGGTATTTTTTGTACAATTTGATAAGGTTGTGTCGTTCTCTGCAGTGTCCTATCAGTATGATCAAGGAGATATAAAAGCTCATTGGTATGATGAAATCACATATGAACCTAATGATGCACATTTACATTTTGATGAGTCAAAACTAGAAAATGTCCATGTCAAGTAACATTACGGAGACTTTGTCACAAAGCGTACATTAAACATGTTTAATTCCCAGGATCATAATTACAAGTGGTACCACGTGTCGCGTATATTATGCTCCATCGTAAAAGTCCTCACAAAGATCTACATGTTTTGAATTTAAGTAAAATAGGCAGGAGGGCGATCCAATCCGTGGGAGGGCAATTCTTAAGTCAGAGTCAGATATTGAATTTTTGACCTAACCACCACTGTTGGCGTGCTCTGACTGAGTACGTCCGATTACTTGATGATAGAAGCTCGTGTGATACAAGTAGAACCCCATATGATATGGCAAGTTATCCTTATCATCCAGTCTGGAACACCTGTATTGAATGTTATCGTGGCCCAGGTGTGACATAAATGTTTTTGTTTGTAATTTGTTTTCTTCCGTTCCACCCAGGATGGCCTTGTGAAGACCAACATGGACAAGTTGACCTTCTATACCATCCGTGCGCCTGAGAAGCTGGACCGTGTGGGGGAGTACCTGGCACAGAGGCTCAGTAGGGACGTGTCACGCAACAGGAAAGGGTAAGGCATGAGAAGTACCTTAGGATG
Source organism: Branchiostoma floridae x Branchiostoma belcheri (assembly GCA_019207045.1). Classification (NCBI taxonomy): domain Eukaryota; kingdom Metazoa; phylum Chordata; class Leptocardii; order Amphioxiformes; family Branchiostomatidae; genus Branchiostoma; species Branchiostoma floridae x Branchiostoma belcheri. The sequence continues at coordinate 23,464,043 of CM033025.1, read as the reverse complement.
ATTCAGTTCTAGATAGCTGTTTAAGATTGAGATCCTTCTTTTTGAGCCTACCAACTTCAACATACTGAAGACATCTGTAGCCTTTACTGACTGTAAGGTTTTCACTATGGCACACCAGGGCATGCCCCTACTCTTTTTTGACAAGTATGATGAGTTCTTTACCGCACGTGGGGTGTGGCACTTCCCAAACACGGGACCGCCATTTAACGTCCTATCTTAGGGACAGAACTAACCAAAGCATTCATTTTAAGCTGAGTGAAGTCAGGAAAGTCATGTTAAGTGCCTTTCCCAAGGGCACAAAATTGGCGCCAAGGCAGGACTCGAACTCAAGACCTCTTGTTTGGATGCATTCCATTCTGTGACTTCCAACATACATTTCTGTGGATTTCTGTTTGTTTTTAGCACACAATAAGGGCACAACTTTGAAGATGCAAGGTATAATGCATAAACAAATGTACATATTATCATCTTCTCAGCTACTTCAGTCATTTTCAATCAAGTATGACTTCAAATAAAAATGTTGATATGATTGCTGATGTTACACTTACAGTTGTAAAAATTCAGCTATGGAGAAAGTATAAATCTATCAATATGTGTAAAGAGGATTTTTGAGCTGTGACATTAAAATCCATAAAACTGTCAATTGGCAATTGGAATAGAATGCTTAACGATATGAATGAAAAATTAGGATAATCTTTTTAATGGTTTAATGGTCCTAAAAACAGATATTTTTAATTGTTAAATGTCAGGTTTGTATTGATGTTGTTTTGCTCTAAGCTTCAGTATTAATATTTTAAAAACAAACAGTATTTTGGGAACATTAGAATCAATCATTTCCATTTTGGGCCTCTGCCTGGGGTACAGATGAATATTTTATGGGTTTCCATACATCATGTCTACAGGTTGACATTCATTTAACACATTGTCAAGTACAATTCATTTTGTAACATATTTGTAGCATACATGTACGTCCTCATAACAGCCACAGAAAAAGACACAATCTTATGACTTTCTATTTTAACTGCATGAATTCAGAGTCATGTTTATCCACAGTCTGATGATGTAGTGTATGGGGGTTCCATCTTGCATCGCGTCAAAGCGGAATGTCTTTACATTTTGCACTACTAGTATGTATTTGTCATCTGTCTTACCTCTTATGTGCTAAAGAGCTTTTACTCAATGAAGGATTTGGACTCTGAGATCAAACTGACCTTGAAGCAGGAAGGTTCAATAACTCTGTAGCTTTACGTCTAGTCCATACAAATAGGGCCCTGATGTTATATACTACTTCTGTTAGCCATCACATATTCCTTCTTAGTCAGTTCCACAGTGGGGTATCCTTCACTGTGGATTAACCAAATTGAATGGAGTTGAACTGGAAAAATGTCTCTCCGCATGACGTCGTTTCCAAAATTGATACGAATCGTAGATTGATTCTCCTCTAGATTGATACTGCAAGCCCGTTTATGATACAATGCAGAGGAAACATATCACTCCTGAAAAGGTCATCCTTCCCTTTGTTATTTTTTTTTTTATTTTATTCGCATTCGTTTTTAGAGCATTGGACAAGAAGCTCACAATGAGCTTATGGGGGTCTTCTGCTCTATATTACATACAATGACAAACAAAAGTAACAAAATTGAGATTATAACGAAACGTATAACTTAAAATGACATGAGTCCTTTCGCTATTGTATAGTTCGCAGTGCAACAAGTAGTGCTCAGTTGTCTCGTCTGAGTTCCCACATTTACAAGTAGGGCTAGATATACAATGGTGTTTGAATAGGTGTGAGTTTAGCTGGCTGAAGTCGAGTCTGAGTCTGGTCAAGTGAACTGCAGGGCGTCCGTGGCCATGGGAGTAGTGGGTGTGTCTGGGCGGGCTGTCAAAGAAAGACTCCAGTTCTCTTTTAAAAATACTAATAGATGGTGATGTTTTGGCGGACAAAGGAAGTTGATTCCAGGAGAAAACTGCGGTAGGTAAAAAGGATCTTTTGTACTTTTCGGTTCTTAGGGCAATAGGGAGGTAGTTCTGGTCATCTCGAAGGCCATAAGGGGTGGAATCACGGATAAGTGGAGGTACCAGTTCATGGAGATAATTTGGTGCGGAGCCGCTGACCATTTTATAGAAGTGAATAAGTACATGCTTTTCCCGTCTGGTGGCAAGTGTGTCCCAACCGACCTCCGTTAATATGCGGCTGTGATTCGTCCCCCTTAATGCGCCCGTGCAGACCTTGGCCGCGGACACCTGTACTGATTCGAGTGAGTCAGAGTCTTTCTTAAGAATACCGCACCAGGCGACGTTGGCATACTCAATCAAGGGACGTATCATGGCATTGTACAGAGTCTCGAGTGTTTTCCGTGGGACAAAGCAAGAAATTCTTTTCAGTAGATTTATGCGTTTCATTGCTTTCGTCACCAGGGTTGACACGTGAAGTGACCATGAAAGGTCTCTAGTGAGATGTAGGCCAAGGTGTTTGTGGGAGTCGACTTCAGTGAGCTGAACACCTTTAAAGTATAAGGGGGGATGTCGGACTTTGTTTTTCTTCAGGGAGAACGTCATCAATACTGTTTTTTGGGGATTGAATATAACAAGCCACTGAGCAGCCCATTCCGAAACTGAGGTGAGATCACGGTTTAACCTGTCCGCTGAGGCAACAGGGTCAGTAATTATCTCTAGTAGTGCAGTATCATCCGCAAAAAGGCGGGAGTCTGTTAATAAGTCATCAACAATGTCATTTATAAATACAAGAAAAAGTAAGGGGCCAAGGAGGGATCCCTGAGGAACACCTGCATTGATAGGTAGCCATTCAGAGCACACTCCATTGATGACGACTCTTTGCCTTCGGTTACTTAAATACGACTCTATCCATGCCAACAAAGACCCAGTGACTCCAAGTTGTCGTAGTTTAAAGAGTAAGCCGATGTGCCAAACCTTATCAAAGGCTATTCCCTTTGTTGCTGCTCGCTGTAGCGAGGCAAGACTTAATCATGTTAGTACCAGTCCATGTGTGTCCCTCACATATGGGAAAGCCACGGTCAGCGAGCTCTTGGCTGGTAATAGCCTGGTAGGAAATTGAGAATTATAGTCATGGTTTTCTGGATTTTCCATTTGGAGTCCAGCTTGTGGTACAGTGTGGTCAATTTGCACTTAATATTATAGCCCGAGGCCCATCTGTGTACCTGTAACCCTTTATTACTTAACTAGGGACTTTTCAAGAATATTTGAGGTCACCTTTAAACCATGAATATAGCTTTATGTTCATTTTTCTACGTTTTATTAGTGTTTCGGCTGTAAAGGAGAGAATTGAGCATCTAGCTATAATGTAGTCAAAAGACATTGCAGACTAATATCAATATTTAGTTGTAAAAGTATGAAGGGATGACTTTTAGATGTGTTATATTTGAATGTTACTCGGTCATCAATCATGATGTAATGTTCTTTTTCTTGCACGTCACACCGCGTACGTTGCCATAGAGACGGGGATTTGATTGATGAGCACATACGCATTGTGTATTACCATGCTAGGTCAAATAACTGCGCTCCGTACAGGGCAGGGACAAAACAAATGTTCCCATGACAGTAATCGACTTTTGGACTGAACCAATCAGCATACGGGGGTGATCACAACATGTCAGCTAAAAGACAAGCGTAGCTGTGTAAACGAGAGTTTGAGCACACCAGGGTTTAGAGGGTATGATCTGGCTGGTGTCTTAGTAAAGTTGGTTGCTTCTGATTGGATGGTTGGAAAAGGGATTTGAGAACAGTACGCCAGGCGCTCAGAGACAGACATGGAGCTGCCAGACCTAGTGTTTGACGATCGTTGGGGGATGGACAAGTGAGTTGCACATACATGCATAGATGGTGCCACATCATCAGAATTGTGTGTATTGTTACCATAGTTAGATATGGTTTTCAGATTAACCAAGGCTAACCATGTGCCCTTTGAATAATATCCGAATTAAGTATTTTGAATCGTCCTGTATAATCATCCTCTTAAAAATTTTTTTGTTCTAGTGGCGTATGGCTCCTTGTGGAATTATTATAGTTGACCTTGATTACAATATGTTCCTAAAAACAGCAGCGAGTCTTAACAGAGCAATTTGGAGATGAAAATTAACAATTGGTTAAACAACGGTTATATAATGGTTATGGGGAAGATTAACAATTGTTTTTCTCAAGAGATTTTGTGAAGGCCTGTTCCTAGATGCATACAGTAGATATCATGAGTCAGGAGACCTGATATGAAACTTCATCAATCTAGACATGTAATATTACATGATGTAGGTTTAATTAAACACTTAAGTAACAAGTATGAACTTAATTAGCCCAAAGATAATGAAACTGTGAAACACTGAGCTTGTAGTAGATTTCATCTGTTTACCTGTCTGAGAGTAAGAAAGGTAGTTATAGGGCTCAAAAGGAGTTTTGTTAAATCAAAGATTCATGTGCATATATGTTACAAACATGTACCTTTATCATATGTTTATAAATATATAACGGTCATAAGCGTGTATTCAAGTATATGGTAGTACCATAGATTATCTACCCTTTATGTTATCCTTTCTCCTTTAACTGTTGTTGTATTTTTAGGTATGTGGTGATAGCGATGGAGGCACTAGACCAACTGCTGCTGGCCTGCCATGCACAAAGTATCAACCTGTTTGTAGAGAGCTTCCTGAAGATGGTGTCCAAACTGCTGGAATCCCGGGATCCTGACCTACAGATTCTTGGCTCTACTTCTGTAAGCCTTCAAATTATTTGAAGAAGTCGTACAAACAGCCATGTGGGAAAAATAACATATTTATTTATTTATTGATCTTTAGGGTAGTCCCTTCAGTTAACGTAGTAACTGATTTCCAAGGGAGCCCTATATATTGTGGTTAACTTTTACATAGTTAAAAAGTGCTATACATATAGAATACAACACGGTGTATTCCGTATCGCCCAAGGTATCAGCCCGACCGCGGGAGGGCTGGGACTGAGAGTGATGCGGAATACACCATGTTGTATTTTATTTATGTCATACCCACCTGAGAAAACCCATGTTTTGATGCGAAATGCGCCAGAAGTTGGTGCCCTCGAACAATAAGTGTTGCAACAGCAATGTTCCAACGTCCGAATCAGGTATTCGAATTGCCAACCGGCCCGCTCGAAACAGTTCGATTTATTCGAATGGAGCCTGTGTGACACGCCTTTTGGAACCTGTGCGATACGGAAACGTACGGCCCAGTCCGGAACACCTGTATCGAACGTTTTCGCGTCACAGGTATGACATAAAGAATCTTCCTGAGCTGTTATAACTATAGTTGTTAGTATGACATGTCCTTGGTGCTGAAGAGCCATCCAAGGCTTGGTTCCTTGAACTATCCCCTCACTTTTACTTATATATTGCAGTGCTAGCCATCTATAGATGTGTCTGAGCAGATAATATAAATAGCTTAGTGCTTGGACCTGGAAGAATGGATGGGCTTTCTTGAGCAGCACTTATTTTGTTTGGAAAGTGAAAAAAGATACAATCTAATTATGCCCAAGACCAACCAAGTCCAAAAAAATGATAGAAGCAATAATAAGCTAACCAATTCTCCCCTTGTCATCATATATCTAGTATTCTCCCTTTGTCATCATATATTACTATCATGAAATTCATATTAGAGTCAGCATTTAATAACCCAGTGGCAGTGAAATCATGGGTTCAATCTATTATTGAAATTTTGAATGAATACCGTCATGGGAGACCTATTCAGTCCTGGATGGTAGGCACTGTAGGTCTGGTTATAGGTCTGGTGCCCTTGAGTTTATCCTTGTCACTGGCACTCCCTCTGTGGGATGAATATTTCAGGCTGTGGCAGGGTGTACAAATGCTCCGGCTCATCTTGGCAATCAATCAATGTATGGAGATATTGTAACCATCTTTTGGTTTGGGCAGGCTTGGGCTTGTGTGTACAACTACAAGCAGCTGAGAAAAAAACAAAGTGATGTTATAGTACTGTGTCTGTTATTTTTGTTTTGAAAAAAAAAGAGGAATATTTTGATCATGGGAATTTCTTATACTTAGGTGCTGAAATGCCTTCCGATGACAGGCTCTGTTTTATGAACTGTTTATATATAAGGGTTTTTGGATATGCTACAACAGATTAAAGAGGAACACATAGCTAAGCTACATATCATTAATTTTGATTAAAATTAATTTTTTTGCATGTACTTTGTGATATGTCTATGATTGTATATGTTATAGCTACAACCAGTGAACAACAATATTCACAATCCTGAGTGTGTGGGTTTCTCTAACCAGGTCTTGTTTTTGTTGACGTGTTGCATTCGTAATTACATGTCCATGATTATGCAGTCTAGCATCTACATGACATTGTGAGACTTTGAAGCATTTTTTTCCCACTATGTAGTGGTTACCAAGTCTTCTATTTGTCCTTTCCAGTTTGTGAAGTTCACCAACATAGAGGAGGACACACCGTCATACCATCGTCGATATGACTTCTTTGTCTCCAAGTTCAGTGCCATGGCCCACAGCAACAACCAGGCCCCTGATGTCAGAATTAAGTAAGTATTATAGCTATGATGTAGCGTAGCACAGTGGTAGTGTATTCGGCCCGTGACCGAGAGGTCGCCGGTTCGAATCCGCTTGCCGTGGTGCCGGTCTTGTGCCCTTGGGAAAGGCACTTTACACGACTTTCCTCACTTTACTCAAGTGAAAAATGAGTCGTCCCTCGGATAGGACGTTAAATGGAGGTCCCGTGTATGGGGAGAGCCATACCCCATGCACGTTAAAGAACCCCCACACGTGCGATGGTGCGGTGTGCGTTGGTGCAAATCCTTCTGTCGGAAGTTGGTGATTCACTTCAAATCACCCGGATGGAGGCCTGGCGACCTCTGTCTCGTATCAGCCACATGGTGATCTACATCATTCACCCGGACGGGTGTGTCACCCCGTAAGGGGCGGTATAACCCGTCGTTGTGCGAACATGTGCAAACATGTATATAGGGCTCCCTTGGAAATCAGTTACTACGTTAACTGAAGGGACTACCCTAAAGATCAATAAATAAATAAATAAAAAGATGGACAAATGGTTGTACACGTAGAAGGGTTTAATTTTGTTAGAAAGACAGTAGCATTTGATATAGCTTAAAAACTGTACTGCAAACTATGCATTTTATTAGAGAAATATGGATGCAACCACCTGTATGGAGTTGCTTCAGACTTGGTGATTTAGGGAAATTCTGTAACGTGATCGGAAGAAGGAAACCCCAAATAAATGGCACCTTTTTCCTGCATATATTGCCTCAGATAAATGTTGGCAAGAAAACAATTTGGGTTTTAAGACAAAATGATTTGTTTCCTGTCATGTTCCTTTTCTGCTCATCTGTATAGTGCACCAAAGTGGGGGTACGTCTACTAGGTACACTTACGTTACATCATTGAATCATGCAAACCTACCGGTATAACTCAATGTAATAATCAGTGAAGTAAAGCATGCTGTACTTGGCAAAACTAAGTGGATTTTCTTCCATTTGGATGATTGGGAAAAATTCTGCAGCATCAACAATGTAATCAGCCTGAGAGAAAAATGATTTAACTTTGAAATGGAAATAGATTTGGATTATCTTATGCAGTCATGAAATTAAGTAATTTTTTGGAGTTACATTCCAGGGAAACATTCTACAGTGTTTAAGTAAAATTTGTATTCAACACTACAGTTTTGATGTGCATTTATGTTTCAGGGTTCGAGTTGCAGGATTGAGAGGATTACAGGGGGTGGTGAAGAAGACATCCAGTGATGAGTTACAGGTGAAAACAGTAGATAGAGTTCCACAGTAGCTGTCCTTTTCTTCCTATAGCAATGCAATGTACAGGGACTGTAAATTTATTCATTTTAATAGGATTTTGTTTGGCAATAGTAGGTAAAAAGAGGTTGAAAAATGTTATCATAATTTTTGTGAGAGAGGTTACCACTGCAGACACGTCTAAATTTATTCTAAGAAAATAGAATTAGTGCTGTCAGGTTTGATAACTCTAACATTGTACCCATTTAGCTTCATTTTTGTACATGATTGTATATAGTCATTGGAAAATTTTGTGACATTCACTGTTTGGTGCTGAAATGCCTTCCAATGGCAGAGTGATGTCTTTTTGTATTTTGATGGTGTCTTTTTGTATTTTGATAATCACAAACCATAATTTTCCTCCAGGTGAATATATGGGATAAGGTGCATATGGACAAGATAGTCCCTTCCCTTCTCTACAACATGCATGAGGAGGACAGGTAGGTGTTTCATACAGCTTAATGGATGTATGTGAATAGACACATTCATGAGTTGTATGCATCTGGAAAAAGTTATTCCTAAGATTAAATTCTAGGTCTTCATTGTCAAGATGACGATGACTTTCAGGGTTATCTAACTGATCAATGCTGTACTTATGAACCAGTTTGAAATGAAAATATGACAATTTTTCAGTTAATAGAATTTTTCATCAAACAGTGACTATTTAAAGGTAAACACACGTACCTCCAAATTTTCGATTTCAGTCCATCTCAATTGTTCATGGAGTGACCTAGTCTTGCGAAAGTAGTCACTCAATGAAAATTCTATAAACTGTGCACAACGTGACTAATGAATCTCTTCAACGAAGTAACAATTTTCAGAATCACAATTATCTGTCAACATACTTTAAGTTGAAAACTTACTGTCAAATTGAATTTAGTGTCTATTCCTGTTGTAGTTTTATCAATCCTACTGTACAGTAATGCAAGTTGGAAATTTTGCTTGAATTTCAGCCCGTCGCCCTCCCCGTCGGATGACACGCAGCATGCCAGTCAGCAGCAGGACACCACCCGCCCCACCACGGTGGCAGAGACCTGTCTCAGGGACCTGGTCTGTCGCGCCGCCTTCGGCTGCATCAAGTCTGTCCTCAAACCTGCACTCAGGTCAGCCATTCTCGCTTAGTGTTTACCGGCTATCAGGCTCTTAGGTAGGATTTTATTATACGGGTCCAAATTTCTTGGTGAGTCACAGTAAGTAATATAGGAACCACTATTGTAGGTGCAGAGTTTTTGAGAAGTTCAAATGGTGCATTCTAAGGTATCCTGAGGGGCAAAATTATCATCAGAGAGGTCACAGTAAAAGACTGTGACAACAAAATGACCTACACTGTAGTGGCATCCCTGGTCAATCAGAATTTCATGCTTGTCAGAGGATCTGCTCCCCAGTGTAAGGGTGTCTACTGTGTCCAATTTCTTTTTCTTTTAAGAAAAATGCGTCCAAATGATGCCTGGACGCATGTCTGGCTAAAAACCTGCTTGCTATATATGTCTGTAACATTCATTAGTCATTCCTTTATTAGAAATGTATTAGTGATGACCAATCTATTGGAGGTCATGTCAATATCATCTGAACACATTATATAGATTAAAATCTACACTGTTTTGTCAATTGAGCAATATCATTTTATGAAAGTCCATTTTATATTTAGTTTCTGTTAGTGTTTCCTCAGATAGAGCAATAGTGACTTTAAAAACTGCATGACTGTACATCTGAACACTTAGTGTATGAGTGGGTTTTGGTTCAGCTTGAAAATTGGTCTCCTTGAAACATCTTTGGCAATTGAAGGGGATGAAAAGTGTCATGTGTTCCTCGGATTTGCATTACAGATCCCTTTCTCCTACACCAGATGATATTGATCATTGTACATACAACCACATTAAGAACTGTTACAGTATGCCAAATAGCAATTACTTAAGGAACTCATCCAGTTGCTTGAGTAATTGCTATTTGGCGTATCTCATTACCCGGATGTCTAACCTTCATAATTGTAACTGTTACAGTACACTTTTAAAATCTTCCTCTCCCCTCGTTTTCAGTCACCTTGACAACCACCAGCTGTGGGTTCCTAACCGCTTCGCTGTGAAGTGTTTCAAGATCATCATGTATTCCATGCAGGTAAGACATTGTGCTGTTTACGCTGGCATGCAAAATCAAACATGGTGTAAAAATGCAGATTCTAAAACTTGCTTGTACGATAAACAGGCCTTCTGGACATATAAATTGTGGCAGCACAAGATGACTACAAAAGCTTTTGAATTGTTAACAGGAGGGTATCATCACTATTCAAGATTTATTGAGTTGATGGCCAAGTAGCTAAATTGATTCAATAGTGGCAATTATCACTAGCTTACTAAACCATTCTCATTGAGCTTCCAAGGATTTTTGCAGTTGCTTGTAACGTATTCACAGCAACAACATAAAATTCTATCACACACGTGTGTGCACTAGAGACACTCATGTGTGTGCAATCTTCACACATCTTGTGTACAGTCAGTAACTAATGCCATGACTTACCATGAAAAATTCATGTAAGCTTTATATTAAGTTTTCATGACTGTCCTTCTTGTCCCCTTGTAGTCGCAAACTTTAGAAACTTAACAGTAACTAATGCCATGACTTACCATGAGAAAAAATATAGGTTTAATATTAAGTTTTCGTAAATGTCGTCCTTGTAGTCGCAATACTCCCACGTGGCTATCCAGTCGCTGCTAAGTCACCTTGACGACCACACGAGAGACTCCGCCCGTATCAAGGCCAGTATTGTTGGGGTGCTGAGGGAGACGGTGTCGATAGCAGCAGCAGGATCTATAGGTTAGTCTGCTCCTTTCAAATACTCACAGATGGATACATCAGAGAAGGGTTCGTACACATCTTTTAATGTTGAACACACCCTTCTTCCAGTGGAGTAGACTGCAATTGGGCTGTGTGGCTCAAGGACTTTTCTAACAGACATGGGTGCCACCACTTGTCAATGAGGCATTGGAGGTGTTTTAAGTTATTAAGGGTTTATACAGATCTTTTTGAATTAGTGTTCACCTGGCACGTGTAAGGTCAGAGTTCAAACCCCGGCCAGGTCATACGAAAGAGTAAAATAGTATGACAGAGTCTGGGGGTTGAACACACCCATCTTGCAGTAGACCACATTTGGGCTGTGTGGCCCAAGGACTAAACAGAGATTGGTGCCACCCCAATACAATGAGGCATTGGAAGTATTGTTACAGTAACTTATTGATCTAAGGTTTTTACAAATGCTGCAGCCCTACGTTAATCACCAGAACCGTCTGTCTTTTAGAAGTGTGATGACACTTGAATGCCATCAATGTACTTTTCTTCCAGACTTGTTATCACTTTTTGTCCATTTGATATACTGTTGATGATCCTGGTGGTACCATAATGTTACTGGAACATGTAGTGTACATTACAGTAGCCATTATTGTGCTTGCATTTGAACGAATGAATGTCCATGGCCTCCCCATATTCTGTAATTTACTGAGTCATGGATTAACAGTGATACAACAGAGACTGTGGGTAGCTGCTTGGTGCATTGAGTTACACGTATCAATAAAGACACCTCTTCTCACTATGTGAGCTCAAGTTTTAAGGCATATACTAGTTAATGATATGGCAAGAACTTGTAGTTTTAGCTTGTCAAAGGATACATCTTGAATGTGCGTGGACAAAAGGATTATGCTAAGACAGTCATCTTCTGCAACAGCTCAAACTTGTTGGGATTGGTTTTGTTTCTAATAACCAGCAGTCGTTTGCCTAATGTCAGTTGCCTAATAATTCACTGATATGACCAGATTGTGTGTTATACGAATATCTATAATTAGGATTTTTATCCCTGATGTTACAGAGACTGACTTACATTTCAATTATCATACTTACTACTTAGCTTTGGCATTGTTACGTAGTACCAACTTGTATCAAAATTCAATGTATAATCATTGATCATTGATTTCAAGATATTATGATCTCCTGTTATGTTAATATAATATGATATGGGGTAAGGTATAAAAAAGTTGCAACAGACAAATTTATTTTAAGGTGCTTTTATTTCAATCCAAGGTGAGATAAGTAGTGCAAACTGTGTAGTCATGACCAAAACATTGTGATGATGTTTTAATCTACCCAGGGTGTTAGTACTGCTCATTCGTTTTCAAATTTACTACAGTAACTGGTATTTTCAATGTTACATGATGAAAGCATGTTAGGAATATTTGTTGAAAATTTAACTACATGTCGTGTCAAAAATGAGTCGTTTTTTTTTCTTCTTACCTTAGAATATTAATGTAGACCCTGTGAATTTGTTCCAAATGTTTCCAACATCATGAACTGTCCAAACAATTGATTGTTGCATTTCAATGTGAAGTTGTCTTCTGTGATTTACAAAGATTTCTGTGTACACTACTGTCACGATATTTCGGTCATGTCGTCAATAACTGTAAAAAAAATGTGAACAACTTGAAAGCATTGCACAACATACAAGTACATGTATGGTCAGATGTATCATTTGGATGTACATTAAAATATGTAGTGTTACACAATATCCATTCAGTTGGTAGGGCAATAACATAATGACTTTCTCATGCGTATGGGACTGAAAGCCAGTGAAATCTGGTGTTTGTTATCATTACATCCAGTAGCCAACAACTTTAAGTTAGACACATTTTTACACAGATAAAATGTGAATGAATATATAGATTCACTGCAAACAAAATCAAGTAATAAAAAGAAAAAAAGGCTCCATGTCAAGTTGTTAAGGGAGCATTCATTGTCCTTTGGGACAGTTAGAAAACACTTCATCTTTTCCAGATCGTATCCATACAATCATCAAGTTTCTTGCCAGCTTAATTGCTTGATTACCTCCATTGCCACATCCTTGTTAACTCACATATCTGGTCAAAGCACAGTAGATTCTAGTCAGTAAATGAAGTAAATTTTGAAGTTGCCAAAGGTCATTGAACATGACCCTGCATTTTTGGGTCTGGAATTTGGCAGAACCTTGCCATGCAGCTAGTCACTCAGGCCAAGAACACTACATCTTTTCCCTTTGTGATTATGTTCTTTTAGTGATTGTTTTTAGTTTTTAGAAATTCTATAGCTGGAAAGAAACATTTGTAGTGAGACAAATGGGCAAAGATTGAGAAGAAGCCAAGAACACTACTTGTTCAATTCCCTTGTGGTTCTAAAGATTCTTTTGGTGATTATTTTGAATTTGAGGTAGGAATTCTATAGTTGGAAAGAAACATTTGTTATAAGAAAAATGGATACTGTCAGTTTACATGTGGAAGAGTGGGCAGAGATATGTCAACAAGCCAATTGAGTATACTAATCACATTGTACCTTCTTTTCAATGGACCTGGTGTAGATTTTGTTAACTTTGTCAACTTTGTTCCAGAAAAACATTTCATTGTAGATAGGGACACTTCTTATGTCATGATTGAAGACTTGTGGAAAATTTTCATCAATTTTTCTGAAAGCTTTTTTTTTCAAATGAGCCAACATGTATCATTTCTCATAAGGTCTTTTTCCAGTCAGTTGGTAATCAAGCTGCTGACAACCCTTGGTTTACTTTTTGCCTTTGAGCTTGCTGAGGAGATTCTTCATAACTGTATCTCCAGTTTCCTGATCTGCCTCTTGTTTGGGATCAGATGGAGCTGGATCTTCTGCGATGTTGTCATTCTTGATCTCCCCCTGGAGATCTGCCAAAGCTGGATCACCAGTACCCAGCTCTGGTTCCTCCATGGTGCCAGCTGGAGGAGCTGTTTGTTTGATAGGCTTCACAGTTACCTTGTTTGCTGTGGTTATGGCTCCCTCAGTAGATGTCAGCTCCTGGTCATCAGCTCCAATGACCATCTCTGTTATTGTCAAGGAGAATAGAAAGGAATCAGAATTGCTGTAAATTATAGTGCTCAAAATATACTAGCTCAAATAAGAACAAGAAATGCCTTCAAGTACCAGAGTTACCAGCCTAGGGTTGATGTGTTCAAAAATTTGTATTTTCTATATCAACATCTATTATCATAATACCGGTACGTTTACGACGATTTCTCTAGCCATACTGATTTGACAAATTGTCAACGCATCATTTTCTCCAGTTACATGTTGCTGTTATAGGTTACCCTTGCCACTTCTTCTGTGTAACTTTTCTGCCACTCTTGTCCTGCTAAAAGCGTAATGTTGTAATTGTAACACGCCGCGGAATTACACGGCGAACGGGCGCGTGGGTGGGAGGGGGTAAAAAATACCGGTAGGAAGAAACACGGCACAATTAACTGCCGTTATGTACATTTATACATCCTCTGATGTTCCTTCCTTTTCTGTCAGTAAATGCACAAAACATAAACCTGCATGAGCATACAAAATGTCATGAGAAAACGGACGTATACTGTCAAGAATTTTCATTTAACTTCTGTCCGTCACAACCGCTATGACGTAACACTTCACTGCTAGCGTAGATATAAAAATGGCGGGAAAATGGCTGCGTACGTTCAGTTTTGCCCATTCAGTCGTAGATCCGGGCTATTATGCAACGGTTCTTCACACTTTTACATGAGTTGTAGGTCACCAACAGAAATTCAAGATTGTTGTTGAATCATGTTCGTCTTGTGCCGTGAGCATGTGTAATTATGATCTATAAATTTGGCAATGAATGTGACAGTGTGTTCGTCCCACGACGAGCTGCCTACCCCGAAAAAGATACTGAAAACTTTTGGCCTTGTTGTCTTCGAATGCATTGTTATCGATGCTTTGTAAATGATGTATTGGACACCTAGATGTCTGAAGTGTGCACAGCTCAGAAATAACTATTGTTGCATGTGTAGATCTCTTTAAGTTCCAGTATTTTTAATCTACCGGGTATAAGTCTTACTACCGGTATTATGCCAATGCATGTTATAGAGTAGACTTTGTTATCACCAAGCACAGTAGAGGCATCTTTGTTGGATAGTTTTAAGAATACTTGCAGATAGATGTGCAAAAATTAGGTGTGACAGTCATTCAGTGTAATATAACCAGCTGCTGCCGCAATGCATGTTAACAAAGTGTTATGCCGAAGGGAAGTTATACCAGCAGTACAGATACAGATAATAGATCACGTCATTTTAGCAACCAAAGATATTTTTAGAGAATATGCTTCGTGATCTGTAGACTTTGCAGGCTGCATTTAATTTATTAGTTGCACGTCCAGATCTTATCATATCGCTAAAAATCATTCACAGCTCACAAGCAAATCTCCAAGAAACTTGGTAAGAGGTAGTTACACCTTGATTGACTAAATCTACAGTAATTTTTGCATACAGTACTTTCAGTCTAAAATGTTGCAGTAAGCATGTGTAGTTGCCCACCTTGCTCACAGATAAAGTTGAGCTGAGTGAAACAGTCCACCGGCAGAGTGGTATCCTGGAATGGGTTCCTGGCCCAGCATGCATCAGCAAGGTCACCAAACTCGACTTTGAATTTGATCATGGCAAGGGTACCCAAATCTTCTGGCTTGTCCTGCCAGTACTGGAAGTGGAATGCTTCTGGAAGGACAGATACATACATCAGAGTCAAGGAGAGGGCACAGCAGAGTTACACTTCATTCTCAAGCCTAAAACTCAATGAACAATTATGCTATGGCTAGTGTGTCTTGTCTATAAAGATTGAAAGTTTTCAATTGTCTGATAATGAAAAGACCGTCTGATCTGGGAATTCTAAGGAATTCCATGCCCTAATTTGTTGAACTTTTTACATTTGGTCAAATGAAGTTAAATTGCTTGGGACATGCATCTGTGATTCATTTGATAAAAAAAGAAAGATTTGACATCATGATTAAAATCTGGAATCTCCTAATTTTTTCACTGCTCATCAAGAGAGGTCTGAAGAAATGGTGTAGATACAAACCTGTGTTGAGAAAGTCAATCTCAGCCGTTAGGAACTGAGTCCACTCAGGGTCGTCATCGTGCACCACCAGCTGGCCTCCCTGCTCCCCACAGGTGTGTGCAGCTCGCCCCTGGCTGGCTCTCATCGGGGACAGGCTGTAGCACCTTCCCTTGAACTCACTATAGCTCGTGGGGCAAGATGGTGGGGAGGTTGGCTCTGCCACAGGTGTCTCCGTGGTTGATTTGTCAGCAACAACTGGTACACAAGATACGGAATGATGTACTGTCAAAACTGCACATAACTCTCTGGACCAATAAGATCTGATCTACATGTAGACAGGTGGTCACTGTAGACAGGATTCTTGTTTCTGGTGTCAGAAATCATCTAACGGACTACCAAAAGGCAGTCACTAATGAATGTACAAAAAATGTAGGACACTTGCTTGTCCAATTGCACAGGTTTGACACTGCATATCCAAGATTTGATTCTTTCCTTCAACAGTTACAGTAGCTTGTAATGGCCAATATTTTTTGGAGCTCATTTACAGAAGCCAGACATTTTGCAAAGAAAGTACAATGTTTAAGAGAAGGTTATCTCACCCATTGCAGGTTTTTGGCAGATGAATCGGTAGGGAAGGTTGCAGGGTATGTCATTCCACTTGTCCCTTACAGTTGGATGAGCGGCGTAAACCACACAGTCCTCGTCTCCTGCACTGTTGGGCTCCCCGATTGCCCAACTGGAGAATGTTAGTGGTTGTCCATCAGCCCAGATCCATGTTCCTTCCTTCTCTCGATCAGACAGCCCTATCCAGTATCTTACATATGGGTTTAGGGCCGATCTCAGGTTGATGAGGAAGTTGTCAATAGCCTGGTCCTGAGGCATCGCCAGCATTCCACCGTCATCTTCACACACAGCTTCTGACCGATGATAGTCCTCCTCAACATCAAACGCCTTGTAGCAGTTGTCTTGGAAGAGTTCATAACCGGGGGTGCACTGTAAAACTAAAACCAAGACATATACTGTACTGTAACATCATTATTGAATAAAAATCAGATTTTGTCTTAAGAAGTGTACATGCTTACTGTCCTGTAAATCACCAACCCTTTGGCTCCTAGAACACATCAGAGCTCTTGTCTTCCTTTTAGTCGCATCCTGATTGACTCATTACTGTGATAAAACACATTTCTTCACTTTGTCTTAATGATATTCTGCCAAGTGTTTGATATTATCATACATTATTGCAGTATCTACTAGACACATTTACATGATTGTATTCTGCACACTTAGGCTGACATTCCAGGCTTACATATGGACTAGCATCATATCACTGAATTTTTGTTACAGCTTTGGGTTAATAGGTCCTACTTTGGATTAGGAGGGTTTGACGGTACACATACCGGATGCCATCTCTGTTACTGGCTCCAGTTTGGGTGCCTGTGTTGTTGGTGAAGCAGTGGTCCCCGTGTCTGAGAGTAGAATAAATGAAAGCATCAGATTGATGAAATATACTGTTTAATAACTTGAGTCTCCCTAATATTTGACTATCTCTAGCTAAAATCATCATGGTTATTTGGTTAATTTCCAATTAGTGACTTATTTGTCTTGAGTTGAATATATACACATGTATGTAGTGTCATATAAATCAAATGTTTTATGAGTAGATAATGAGTGGCACATGAGTAACGCTATGTATAAATTTGGTAATACTATGATTTAAAAAAAAGTCTCCTTTCAAACAATGGCCAGAAATGCATAACTGTCACTTTCACAAGCTGCATTATATCACAGGGTGTTTGTTGACTTTATACTAAGGCAGCTGTGTAACATTTTTTGCTGATTTTTTTTTTTACCATTGGAGACCCTGAAACTGGGGAAGAATAAGAGATGCCAGGCAAAGAAAAAACAGCATGAACACGTAAATCTTTACATGTAAGTGATCGTGAAGGTTAAAAAACACAAAGATGAAGACACAGAAAAAGGCCTTGAAGTGAGGGTAAAGTAAACTCATTATTATGAAAATATAGACAACTCACTTCCTTTGGCATCATTCTACAATATGCATGTATACCTGACAGTGCACACCATTGATAGCCTGACCTGTAATCTGGTAGACCTCATTTGCCCAATGCCCGCCTTCACCATCTTCTTGACAGGCTGGGGAAGGTCCGTACTTGTTGTACGTGTTGAGCCCATCAGCAGACCCGAAACACTGCCCCCCAGCCTGTACAGCAAACACAGGGAATCCACGAGAACGTGCTACCTGGTAACACTTCTCTATAGGATTGATACGTGTCCAAAAGTTGTCATCCAGGCGTGGATCTGTCCCCTCGAGCATTGTCATAGCGCGGACTCTTCTGTCCCTCCAGCAACCCAGTCCAGTGTACTCATAGCTTCCACTAAATCCTTTGTGAGGAAGTAGGTACATGTATTACTAAATTATCATAATTACACATTGCTGAGTATATCTATCTTTTATACTCTTTCTGGCAGTAAGATGTCTTGTCCTGAAGATGGTGCATTATTGTAAAAGTTGTCATATAGTGACCATGAGTTTCACTCAACAGTGTATCCTTACGGCACTTTCATTTTCATGCCAAAATAACTACATGTACATGTACCTTTGAACTTTCCATACACACCAATCTTAAACAACACCACAACACAGACCACTAATTACATACATTCATACTAATGAACAATTTTGAATTTTAATGTCTCAACTTTGCAAATAACATGTAGCTCCCGATTTTCTTCACATTAGCATATTATGCAGATAGTTTAACTTATACTAGCAGGCTGGCAACCCCTCAACCGTTTACAAGTACATGATATATAATGACATTAGTACACTACTTAAAACTAATAAAGGCTGCAAAAATCAATTGACTACATTAAATCCAATGAGATGTTGAAGATCCCATTGGCTCAATATTGAAAGTTCAAATCTATTGAATACAAACTATTGAGACCATTCACACATGCAGGCGGGCTATTCAAAACATTTTCTGTTGCCATTGATTATCATTATGATAGTACACGCTTCATTTATTCCCAATCAGCATGAAGAGGGTTAAAGTTACATGTACATACTGATTTGCTGGCAGCTCCATATTCCATCAGCCCCAATGACATGCTGATAGCCAGGTGCGCAGTCCACAACAAGGCAGATTGGTTGTGATTGGGCACATTCACAGTTATGTCCAGGTGACTCATCAGCCCATGTCTCTCCATCCTACACACATGGAGAAGCAAGTTAGATGTCAACAAATCAAATGCTGTCCAATTGGTTAATCAACTCCTAAATGTATCTTAGGAGTTTGAAATATGGCTGCCAGAGATACTTTTTGAGGCAATTTTGGCTCTATTTAACATCATTACAGGATTTTTACAGATCATTAGGTTATGCATGAATCAATTGACAGTTTTTATTCTGAATCACAAACCAATGACCTATCATTTAACATAAATTGTACTTTCCTACATGTATGTGTGCAACCTTGTCAATCATACAAAATGCACATTAAGGCAAGGATCTGCTGTCAATTGTTACCTGGCTGCGTTTTATGCACACTTATGGAATGTTGTAGCATGAGGTTCTGAATTGATATTAGACAAAATAACGATTGTGGACCAACTCACATCATAATGATTGCCATTGTAGTTGCAGCCATTCTTGCTGCATTGCTCCTTTGGTATGCAGTCTGATCCGTCCAGCACATACCCATCATCACATTGGCACCCAGGGGTGCACGCTGCTGGGCAGATCATGTTAGATCCGAGCGTGTCACATGACACAGGGCAGGCAGATCCACAGTCGGTCCAACTGCTGTGAGCAGGACAATCTGGAGACAGATAACCTGTGGACAATATCAACATTTCTTCTTACATTCACCCTGCAGTGTCAGGCTTTTAGCTAGGATTTTATTATAGGGGTCCACATTTAAGATGGTGCATTATTGTAAATTAAAGTTGTCATATAGTGACCATGAGTTCACTAAACGGTGTATCCTTACAGCAGTTTCATTTTCATGCAACAACAACCTACATGTACATTTGTACCTTTGAACTTTCCAAACACACCAATCTTAAACAACACCACAGCACAGGCCACTAATTACATACATTCATATCATGGAATATATGCAAATTTAACTTCTCATCTTTGCAAATTACATGTAGCTCCCGATTTTCATCACATTAGCATATTATGCAGAAATCAATTTACTACATTAAATCCAATGAGATGTTGAAGATCCCATTGGCGTTATATTGAAAGTTCAAACCTATTGAGTATGAACTATTGAGACCATTCACACAGGCAGGTTATTCAATACATTTCTGTTGCCATTGATTATCATTATGATAGTACATGCTTCATTTATTCCCAATCAGCATGGAGAAGGTTCAAGTTACATGTACATACTGATTTGCTGGCAGCTCCATATTCCATCAGCCCCAATGACATGCTGATAGCCAGGTGCGCAGTCCACAACAAGGCAGATTGGTTGTGATTGGGCACATTCACAGTTATGTCCAGGTGACTCATCAGCCCATGTCTCTCCATCCTACACACATGGAGAAGCAAGTTAGATGTCAACAAATCAAATGCTGTCCAATTGGTTAATCAACTCCTAAATGTATCTTAGGAGTTTGAAATATGGCTGCCAGAGATACTTTTTGAGGCAATTTTGGCTCTATTTAACATCATTACAGGATTTTTACAGATCATTAGGTGATAATGTATGAATCAAGGGATAGACCTTATTCTGAATCACAAACCAATGAACTATCATTATCATATATAATATTGTATTTTCCTACATGTATGCGTGCAACCTTGTCAATCATACAAATGTACATTATAAGGCAAGGATTTCCAGTCAATTGTTACCTGCCTGCGTTTTATGCACACTAATGGAATGTTACAGCATGAGGTTCGGAATTGATATAACGATTGTGGACTGACTCACATCATAATGATTGCCATTGTAGTTGCAGCCATTCTTGTTGCATTGCTCCTTTGGTATGCAGTCTGATCCGTTCAGCACATACCCATCATCGCATTGGCACCCAGGGGTGCAAATTTCCGGACACATCATGAAAGATCCGAGCGTGTCACATGACACAGGGCAGGCAGATCCACAGTCGGTCCAACTGCTGTGAGCAGGACACTCTGGAGACAGATAGCCTATGGACAATGTTATCAACATTTCTTCTTACATTCACCCTGTGTCAGGCTTTTAGCTAGGATTTTATTATAGGGGGTTCAAATTTCTTGGTGAGTCGCGGTAAGTGATATAGGCTCGACTATTGTGGGGGGTCCGGGGGCATTCACCTTCCATGGTGCTGAGTGTTTTCGAGAATTTTAAGTTAAAATGGTGCATTCTAAGCTTAAGGTAATTCCTGAGGGGCAAAATTACTGTCAGAGAGGTCAAAGTAGAAGACTCAGACCACAAATGACCTAGTGGCATCCTTGGTCATGCTTGTCAGACGATCTGCTCCCCAGTGTAAGGGCATCTAATGAATAAAGTGCATCCAATTTCTTTTCATTTTAAGAAAAGCGCGTCCAAATGACGCTTAGACGCATGCCTGGCTAAAAGCCTGCCCTGTGTACTGCCTATTGTATAACTACATGTACAAATGTATGTAGAGACATAGATTCTGTAAACCCTACATGTATAATGACTGAACAAATTCAAATACACAGTATCCTCTTTGCAAAGAAATCAGCAAATACAAGGTTGTTGTTTACCTGAAGAGCTTAATCGATCCCACTACTGGACTAAGTGTATCTGTAATATCCATCAGTTACTTTATGATAAAACTGTAAAGAAAAGCTTTACCCAAAGTTGTCTGTTGTGGCTCTGTCTGTGGTCCAACAGTTACTTGTACTGTTGGTGAAAGTGAGTCCACCACTACTGGAGCTGTGGGAGAATTACCAGTGAAAATTTTGAATAGGAAATGTACTATTAACAAGATAAGACAGTATGTATCAAGCAACTGGATAATATATTTTTGAAAGTTTCTTAGAGTTAGACATTTCAGATTATCAGACACTGATGAGAGATCATAGTGGATAATATCTGAAAGTTCAGCTTGATTTATTTTGTATTACATGTACTACATTTTATTTGTCATTCAGTTTTACATATAGTGTAATCCAAGATCCTGATAGAAATCCTCTGTCATTTAAAACTTAGTTGTAAAGTAATTTGATTTTATATCCCATAACTCTTTGATTTTTACATAATTGAAATGAAATATTGTTGAAATTAGGAATGGAACAGCACAATTCATTTGAGTTCCCCATTTCAGCCTGTTATAAGTCTATGCTGATGACTGGATAACATGATGAAAGTACCATGCTTGACTGATAAATCATTGAAATGAAAAGTTGCAAACAAATTATTTCCTATTTCACAACAACTGCGATGTTACCTTTTTCACATATGAAGTGATGGAAGCTGTTACAGTCCCATGGTTCACTGTAATTTTTGTATGTGAAGCGCAGCCAACAGACATCCTCCATGTAACTCCCAGCAGGGTTGTAGTGGCTGGGTCTAACAGTGTCCACCCATATGTCTTGTGGGAGATGTATTCCTTCAGAAATTATGGAAAAAATTGAAGTTATAACACAAATTGTAGCCTAAAATATAACTATGATCTTAATGATTAAGCAAGTGATTTGAGCCTTCTCCTTGCTACAATTGTACAATATGTGGTTATGCAATTGATACGATTTGCCAAAAGGCTATTTACAAAATGTAAGTGGGGAGAAGATTATAGTGGAAGATTGTAAAACAAACATTTATTGTTTGGGGAGTCAAGTATATCATAAAAAATATTGATTTTTACATGATTCGAGGGCAGGTATCCCACTGATTCACAAAAACAAAGTTTGTGTTGGGGTAGAATGATTTGTAATATGGAAAGTGCAGGGCACTTGTAAAAGCCTTGTCCTGTCGCATTTTGAGTATTTTACAGAGGAACAACATTTCCAGACCTGTAAGCTGCTGTCTGGCACGATTCATTGCCTCTGTCCAATCTGAGTCATCGTTTGCCTGCAGCAAGTTGCCTCCATCATTCTGGCAGACATGTTTAGCTTCCTAAAATCAGTCATGGAATAACTTTGTTATTAGGTACAATGGGCAGGGCTTAGCCTATTTGAAAAGAGGTTGTTGTGTTTTAGTTGAATTTACCACTGATGGTTCTGACAACAATCTTTAGAGTTTGTCACTGGAATTTCATGTCTACTAGTTAAAAGCAATAAAATTGCAGTTGAAGTCAGTCTCCTCCACCTGGTGAAAGAACCCACCTGGTTAGACAAGGGGTCCTTGAATGGTTTGTAGCACATGTCTTCAAATAGGATGTAGTCTGAGTCGCAGCTTAGCTGTTCAACCATCTCTGTTGTGACCTTTTTGGTTGGCTGTGGAGTGGGAGGCCTTTCAGTGGCCTGTACTGTGGGGATCCTCTCGGTCATCTTTTGCGTGGTGAGCCTTTTGGTCACTTGTGCTGTAGGGATCATTTCTGTTGTCTGACTTTGAACAGCTTCTAACTCTGAAAGTTAATACACTATAATATAACCTTAAGCATTTTGCAGGTGCCTCTGTACATAAAGTTTAAGTTATTTTGGTACACAGTCATTGGTGCTTCCATGTTTATTACTAACAGCTAATCTTGTGCAATGAGAAATGAAAAGTCTGCTATTTATATGCATGAAAATGTAAAATTATGTTCGTCTGAGCATTTGCAATTGTCTTTTCTGATGTTGCATTGTTTTATCATGTATGGTAAATGTACAATGTAGCTCATTTTTCAGCTGAACATACATGTATTTGATAATAACAGTTAAGACAAAGAAGTGAGGCATCCATAACCTATCTGTCTCTTCCTCAGTCTCAATCACACTGTCTCTCTGTCTTGCATTTGTCCCTCCCTTTCTATCTCTCCCTCCCCTCACCTCTTATCCAACAGTTTTTTTACTACATTTGGTATCACTAATGGAGATCCCAATAAAACAAACAAACAGTTTGCTTTTCCCAAAACAGCTATGAGGTTTGCATTGATCTCAGCTATCAAGTTTCTCAACTATACAAATCAGGTTGATTGAAGACAAAGGGACAAGATTCACCTTTCTCGCAAATGAAGTTTTTCATCTTGTCGCACTCTGCTTCAAAGTTTTTGGAAGATTGGACGAAATGCAGCCAACATCTCCTGCTCATGCCAGTATGCTCCCTCAGCGCAGTGCTGTCCACCCAAATTTTGTAAATCTCCGGCATATCTTGAGAAGAGAGTTTTACTTTACATACAATACAAATCTATCATTAAGCAGTACAGGTCAATCAAATACTACATATTTGTAATACATACATACTGTCTATAAAACTGGCTCTGTCCTGTTATTAAGCAATCATCAGGACAGATCCGTAATGGACAGGAAACATGATGGTTAATAACTGCCCCCCCCCTCATTTTCCCTGTTTTTTGTAGACAGGTTTACAGGATTGATTGTTTTAGTGTCCTACCATTCTGAGTCTGCAGTGTGTGGACCAGTTTCTCCAGGGAGCCATGGCTGTCCTTCCATGTCAGTAGTTGCCCACCTTCCGCCCTGCACCGAGAATTTGCTCTCTGTGTATGTGTACATTCATTAGTCAATCTCTATACACTATCGCTTGAAGTGCCTTCATATTGCTTTTCATGCAAATGCTCAGCACTTAGTTCCTGTTGTTTTCAATATCCCCAACTTGTACGGTTTAACACCAATAAACAGAAGGCAAAGAATACCAACCCGATACTCCAGTTCCCTTTTGCCGAGTCTGTAGCACTTGGTACCAAACTCCAGGTAATCAGGAGAGCAGCCAAGTTGGATTGTTGTCTCCTTAGCTGTAGCACACAATAATGGAAGAGACAATCAGAGACACACACCTGACCATGAATTTGTATTCAGAATCTAAAAATGGAGGAATTTTCAGCCTAGAATGTTACTCCAAAACAAAATCTTCCATATTTCAACTAAAGAAGCATTACAATGTTTTCTACTAATTAATTGACTTTCCACATCAGAAAAGTTAACAGTTCATGTAAATACGATCTGTGTGGGGGGAGGCAATTCCAGGATTGACCCCACCTAGGACATAATGTAAAATTGCATTCATGATTTTGGATGGTGACGTAATGCCAACAGCCCCATGTAAAGGGAAGCTTGAAGCATTAGCCGCAGGATAGAGAATTGAACACCCTTATTGAGAAAAGTAGGGGTGATTTGCAAGCTGTATTGCAATACAAGATGAAGCCGTGTACTTAAAAAGCATCCTGCTTCACCTCAATTGAGGATGACAAAAGAACATTAAAAAAACTGACTTGGAAACCCAGTTGGTTGAGGTTGTTGAGTGGTTTTGTCCTGGGGCTGGGCTGTGGAAGTGTCTGGGAGATACAGCTGCTCCAGGATGGAGGTGAGGTTAGCAATGGTGTTGGTACACTGGGCTGCAATTTCCTCCTTCTCCATTTCAATAACATCCAAGAAACTTTCCCTCTGGTAACAGAAGATACATTTTACAGCATAAAAAGAATTAGTAGTGTTTGGAATCTATAGCTTGAATGACTTTGAAATTACCTGAATGACAGCTTTTGTCAAATTTTGTATTTTGTGTCAAATTTTTGTATCCTCCATGGAATAACTAAACCAGTCTACAGGTACTACTTTTACTTAGATGTAGATTTACTGGTTCCTTGCACTTTGACCAACCAAGATTGCACAGTTCGTGTAGCAATATTACATACGTGTCGTAATACTGGTGAAACTGCTGTCACAGTGTTACTCTTGATGTCTGTATCCATTAGTGCTAATTTAGTACTGGGACACTTCAGACTACATCAACGATCAGAGAAAGCATCTTTTTGTAGCATTATTAAGTCACTTCATGGTTTTGTTAGAGGTTACCTATTTCTTTTATGATGGGAGTGAGGTACCCCCACCCAATAAAGCTTAATACTGAGAGAGGCAATAAAAATAGCAGACAGTAAAAGGAGTAAAGTTTTAGTAATGGCACTAGTTTTGTTATGATTTTGTCCTTTGCTGTTAACCCAAGGTTCTGTTCTTAGTGCTAAAGAGGTAAGATACCTGGGTGGAGATATTTGCCATAAGCTGCTGAACCAGCCGGTTCTGTCTGTCCAGGTCATACTGTGCAGAGTCCAGTTCCTGCTCAGTGTGGCTGATGGTGTCCTCCAGTTCCAGCATGGTATCCTGCTGAGAGACAAGCCTGTCCTCCTGCTGCTGGATGATGCTGAGCAGGGTGTCCACATCCGGCTTGCTTACCTTTTTCCTCACATGTATGTCAGGAGCTAAAAAAGGAAGACAAACCCCAACACAGTCAGTTCATCAGTTTGAACAATGTTGGGGGGTATGCTGGACTTTCAGTTTACAATCTGTTATCTCATGCAGCTATTCCAGCCTGTCAAATATATGTTACTCGAGAAACTGGTGAGACCTACTGCCACATTAGAATGGATAGTTAGAAGCTTGAATCTTACAGTAAAACCCCTAATGTGCTAGTAGTAATCAAAACAAAACATAGATTTAAACCTCATCTATGCAGGTCCTTCATGTATTTTCTGGTATCCCTCCTCTATTGAGACAAGGCTTACAGGTAGAAGATACTGATTTTGAAAAGAGCAGAATGTGGAAACAATATGATGTCTTTTCAGGACTTAAATCAAGAACTGTTCTGTCCATGGTGCTGAAAATGCCGTAGGTCTGCAAAGTTTGTGGTCTGTTCAATTTTTTATTTTATTTTGAATATACAGCTGCCTTTCCAGGGATTGAGGTGTTGTACATGTATGTATTCAGAATTGCATTTATATCAAGACTGGTAAATCAATTCAAAGTAGGTTGAATGTGCTTACTAGTTTGTTTATGAGCAATGTTGTTGCAAAGTCTGATACAACGCAATTTTTATGTTCTAGTAGAAATATACTGTTTTGGACATGAATACCGTGTTTTGAATATAGGGTACTTTGTGCATGAAAAATATAGTTCACCATAGGTACTGGTATAATAATTGAAGGTTGCTGCAAAAGAAGGACTTACCCTTCTGACAGATGTAGGGAAGCTCCGTGTCACAAGTTTTGTCATTCCACAAAGGGCTCATGGAGACACAGTTCTCATCCTCCTTCCAGATACTTAACCAATCCCAACCTGTTGTTTGGTGGCTGGGCTCACCAGCCATCCAGGAGGAAAAGTCTATCATAACAATAATTAGAGACGAGAATGTATTTCAATGAGTATGTTTTGTGTAAACATGTATCACAGTTACTGTTGACTTAAAGCTGGTATCAAAGTTTGGTTGTTGTCAATGCAACCGGTAAAATGACGTACTTGTAAAAATGCTTCTTGCAAAGAGATTGATGCAACAGCTATGCAAAGAGTTTTCTGCTATGTTTTGTCATATGGCTGTTTTGTGGACACTGATTAGAAATGTACCATTCCACCTTATAGATATGTATGCCTATGACCATAGCAATTGGATAATGTGCAGAAATAGTACTTTATATTATTGTGAAGCTTGGCAGTCATTTTACATGTAAGATAAGTACCATGAATAGCAAACCAAGTTAGAGTGTAGATTGTACAAAAAATGAAAGGTTGAAATACCAACAAACCTGTTATTGGACTGCCATCACTCCACACAAACTCCTCACTCTCTCTAACATCAGACAGGCCAATCCAGTACTCATCACGACTATAAATCAGAGATAATTTTACCAATAAGTCATCATCTTTGCGTATCAATTCCTCCATCTTTATCAATCATTTTCACTTTAGCATGCTAATGAAGACCAGAATTGTGATGCAATAAATGGAAGACCTTGAGTACATGTGGTCATCTGTAACATATTTAGAGTATTTAAAACTAAGAACCAAGAAAGGAAAAAATTCTAACAACCTTTGTAAAGTAGGACTGTCATTCTTGTCGTGTTGAATTTAATAGCTTCTATAATTGTGAGAAAGAGTAGAGGAAAAAAAAGTCCTACTTACTTGGTTACTTCTTCCAGAAAATGTTGCGTTCCCTGGTCTCTGATCACTACCAGAGAGGCTGTGTCCTCTGCACACGCTTCCTCTGCTCTGTGATAGGGGGCGCTAGTTGTAGAAGCCTTGTAGCATACCTGGTTGTGGAGGCTGTAGGATTCTGGACATGTCAGAGTCCTCTCTTCTTCTGCAAATAAGACTGCCTTGTGTGAGTGTTGTAGTGTCATGAAACTGTGAAGTCTTGGTATGATATGGATGTTAAGAATTGTCCAAGACACTTACATTTACAGAATGTGTTAAGTGACCAGATATTCCAGTGTTAATACAAGGTAGTTCACACCAGTTTTCTTATTTTGTACTTCTTCTTAATCGGTGTTCTATCTATGATGCACCTTTAAAATCAAAGCAGGTTATCCAATGCATAGATTTGGCTAGTCTTGATAGAATGCTTCTTCTTATCATGGCTTAATACAACTCTTGAGCTAGCATATAGTATTTGAAGTTTTTTCAAGTTGGTAAATGTCAGATATTGTGGTAGTAACTGACCTGACTGCAGCTGTAGACAGTCCTCAGATATGCTTTGGATCACAGTTGGTGACTGGAGAATCCCGTTTGCATACGCCACCAGATCTTCACATTTGCTTTCAACAGCTGGAGTAGTTTTGACTGTAGTAGGACTTGGTGTTGTCTCTTGGACAGTGCTTGCTGAGGAAGGATTGGTATTGAAATTAATAAACAAAATGATTGGGCAATAATGGTTATTAAGTAACTAGCATTGATATTTACATTTTGTAGTTATGGTTTGTTGTTTAACTGAAAATATTTGTCATTGAATAATGCAGAGGAATGGATTACATGCATAGGACATATCCCAAAATTCTGTTCACAGTGCTGAGTGTCTATCCTCTAAATAAAATCCAGATTCATCAAATTGTATGAAGAAAATGTTAATATCTGTCTCAAGACATGAAATTAGATTTTTTGGGGAATTTTTGCTTACCTATCTCGCAGATGCAACCCATGCGGGTTGTGCAGGTCTGATCATTCCATTTGAGGTCAAACCTTGGGTACATATGCACACAGTTCTCTGACCAAAAATGGTTGGAGGGCTCTCCTGGTTGCCAGTTGTTGTAACCTAAGTCAGAGAATTTGTATATAAGTCATACAGTCTAGAATATCAACATCAGTTGTCATTTTATGAGATTTTTTTTAGATGTCATGAACGACTGATTTTTATAGACTTTCTGTTCTCCATGGAAATATGATAATTGTATAATTGTTCATACAATACTAGAACCTACAAAACCTTGTAATATAGCTCATTGTATTGTAGTCTATTATTTTAACATAGTCTCTAATACATACATTTTGTGTATTCATTTTAAGTACTATGGGTTTTCGTTAACACTGAAAGATTGACATACCTGTCAGTGTGGTCCCATCACTCCAGATAAAGTTACCATTGTCATTATGGTCCTTGAGTCCTATCCAGTAGCCCATCTGATGCAGTTTGCAGCATTCCCCATTCTCTCTGTAACATGACAGGGTTTCAAAATACTGTCAATAACATGGGATTGATATCAACATCTACAAAAAGGGTTACTGGTGGTGCAAGTCTATGAATGAAAATTGTGCAGTTGAGTATGTAAACCCAGTTAACATATTGAGTTCATGAAACTGAGATAAGGTTTACCTATTAGTATGATACGATTTCTATACCAATTTCGAAAGGACCACAGAGACCGTTCCTCCTTGTTCTTGACGTTCTTCCTAGCCTTATTAACGGATTAAACGTAATATGTATTCTACAAAAAATGTATATGTAGGTCAAATCTGCAAGAAGCATGCTCATGTCATTGGTAAAAGTAAGCCGACTCAGTATAGTAAAGCCGACTCAGAATATTTCTAAACTGTCATTGTTGAGTCTATGTAATACTATACACAATTTTTTCTTCATGTTTCTCACACCATGTAGCTACTTGCAGTCTATGTGCCAGTGATTGATAACGGGGGCCGCCCTAAGACGGTCCCCGTCGTAAGACGGTACGGTTTTTTTGCTGATCTTATTATCCATAAGTACACCGTGTTAGTTGCCACTGACTATGCTGATTACAAAGGTAACTAAACCAAGTCCATGCACACAGCTTTAATTTGCATTCCAAGTATACTTTAACATATTTACTTCATGTTTTTTAAGAGCAGAATTCTAACAATAATGTTGACAGTGCTGAATCACTGCGGTCACCGGCCTCTGCGTATTGGCGGCTTGTGTAGCTACATGTAACTATACGAACTCATCCAAGCAGTCACACAACTGCATGATACACATAAATAAAGCTCCATAAAACACTATGAATATGGGTCTTCAAATGTTTGTTGAGTAGAAAACCAACCAAAAGGAAGCGACATAAACGTCATTGCCACCATTGTACTCCCAAGGGAGTGTGGCCGTGAAGGTGGCAGACTAGAGAACGCTCCCAAGATTTATTTGACTGTAACAAATGATTCGTGCTGTCTATGAAAATAAGACTTGACAGAGAGATGTAGATGATATTTTCATATAATCAGACAGAGTTTTGTTGATGTTGGCGGTGTCGTTTTTTCGTAATGTATTTTTTAGTCGGAATCAGTGCATTCAGCCCATTGCCCGTAAAACATCAGCTGGATTGTTCTAGGTACAGCCTTCCTCATGTGAGACAAGAAGTACATACAGTCACGATTTTACTGTCAAAAGAAAGCTAAAATATCATACTATTAATTTTTTTCTGTGTACTTAGATTTACCACTTATTTCTGAAGAGAGCAAAATATAAAAAAAAGCGTACCGAGTTAGGCACACTGTCCAGCGTAGTACAAATTTGGAAGGTTACATACACGAAATTGTCTCTCAGTGTTTGCCGCTTGTAACACGCAGCGCGAAAGGTTCATGAACCACATGAATGCATTTCTTATTCAAGTATGTTGTTCAAATCTATGAGTAAAAATTTCAGTCATCAAAATTTGACCACTCTCAGGCATCTAGCGATGGAGCGCCATGAGTATGAGCGCAAGAAAAGGCGTACCGTGTTGGGGCACCTCCCGTTACAAGCATTTCAAATGAGCTTACAATAGTAAGTTTTCATCATCTACATTGATTTGTACCTGATGTAGTCAGCAAGGAATTCCTGCGTGGCAGCATCCTTGACAACGGCAAGTTTCCCCCCGAGGCCTTCACACAGTTCCTCAGCCCCACTGTAGTTTATCTTCACATCCTTAGAGATCCAGTAGCATTTCTGTTGGTGGAAGAGGTAGCCCTCTGGACATGCTGGCGGTACAGTAGCTGTGGTTGTGTATACAAATTTATATCAATTTAGTACGTAATAATGTTCCACACTGTACATTCTGCTGGCAAAAGTCAACATGCCATGCATACAAAGGTGAAATCCCACATTTTCAGCATGGAAGGTGTGTGTGGGGGGGGGGGGGCTGGACAGTATAGCGAACAATCATAATTATAGTCACTCTTTTGCTCAATCATCTACAACAGTTTCATACCTGCACATTGCATCTTTAATTTGTATTTTTACTTGTTGTGTGAAGTGTGAATAACATATTGCAGTATACCTTGGAATTTTCTTTCATTCTTACACCTGAAAGTTATTATTAATTCTGAGGTGACTTGTTTCTTAAGACTCCAAGGGGAGTTATTCTTAAAGGTGTTTCATAAATAGGTCTTGTTGAATAGATTGTTATTCATTAGGTCACTTAATTTTGCCAGAATGTTTCATGTATGCACATTTACATGCAGGTTCATCAAAAGCTGGAAATCATAATCACCTTTGTCCGGTGTAGTTGGTGCAGGGGTTGTTGGCACAGCTACTGACTGCAGTTGAGGACAGTACTCCAACATGTCAATGACCACATCTCGGGGAAGGATATTCTGACTTGCTAGCACTAACAGATCCTCACAGATGTTTGTGACTGTTGTAGTAGGGGTGGTTGCAGATGTCTCATCTTGGACAGATCCTGTCATAGGAGGTTCAACATATTCACAGTTAGTAAAAAGACAATGGTGCACTTGACTTAATGGTGCACATCACACCCTTAAACAACACTTCAGGATACAGAACTATCAACTTGTCCTTACTGAAGCTAATGGACACCCATTAGTCTTAGTATTAACAGTATCAAGAAGAAGGTTTTGTAGCTTTATTGTGTAGTGCTTGCAAGTACAAGAACAGTAGACTCTTAGATATTCAGTTTGCAAATTACAGTACAAAAAATTACAATTGTACATATAGATATGAAAGTAAGGACAAGGTACAGTCGTTGCTGTCAGTGTATCCAACAATGTCAATTTGTTTCTATTGTCCTGCACTGTCCAGTGTTGAGTGTATTGGACAGGTGTCCAGCTAAACTGTATTCTATACTTAACACCAGATCAGTACTTCAATATGGGATGGTGCTAATCTGGCATTTTTAGCTGATTTGTAACATTTAGAATGGTGTAGTCAAGCCATCAAATCAAATCAAGGTCAATATATTATGTGCAGAGTACCTAATAGTATGGCATACACCCTGGGAATTATAGGCCAGAGGTTCTTACCATCGCCAGATGGACTTGGCCAGTGAGTTGATGCCGACTGCAATTGTTGACAATACTCCAACATGCCACTGATCACAGATGGTGACGCAATAATCTGGTTCTGTGTAATATATGCGTGTACCATGTCTTCACATGTGCTTGTCACAGTTGGGGTAGGGTTGGCAGAAGATGTCTCCTCAGGGTCAGATTTTTCTAGAAATGAGACATTGGGCTGTTAAGGCTCTTTTAGAAATACCCCATCATCACATGCTGAGAGACAAAGCATAGCACTAAGATGACCACAAAAGGGACTGGACCAAAGTGGTCACTTTAGACAGGTGGTCTCCATATATAGACTGGTTAGTGCCAGACTTTTGTCCCTGATTGCCAGTGCTGTACATTGTACATTTTGCTATCTACTTCTGTACAGGCCAGGACTGTCTCTAGGATTCATTCTGTCCTGGGACGGAAACTTGCTTGTTGGGGTTGAAAAACAAATAAACCTCATGAATCCATCCCAAAAGTCTTTACCTTCATGACAGGAAAATCATGAAAATGTAATTAGTTATGACATAACCAGCAACAAAAATTAACAAACACAAATTATTGTGTCAGACTTATCACTTCAGAATCTCTACAGTTTAAGCTTACCTAGCTCACAGACGAAATTCAGCGCCATTGTGCACTCTAAGTCAGTCCACCATGTGAAGTCGTCATGTTCCCACACATGCACGCAGGGCTCCTCCTCTAAATGGCTGTCAGACTCTCCTTCTGCCCAAGAGCTGTAATCTGTTGCTTTTTGATGCAGATTGTCAAAAGAGCAATGATTATTGTATTGATAAAAGCAAAATGTCTGATATGGCAATATCAAAACTTACAATCAATTTTCTGTGCAAACTTAACAAAGTACAATCGTATGTGTAATATTGGAAACAGCTTCTGCTCTATCTACATGTACATGTGCACTCTGCACCTTAGAACAGTTGTTTAATGATATGTACCCATCAGTTGGCTTCCGTCACTCCAGATGAAGTTTCCCTCCATAACATTCTGAAGACCTATCCAGTAGGCTGAAGTTGAATGTTGTGAAGCAGTGTTTCTAAGGTTTCAAGACATTGCCATGGTTAAAAATGCATGATGTTATGTGGACTTTGGATAATAACAGTTGACTGTGTACAACCTAAGATGGCAAATGCACCAACATGACAACGTTCATTCTAAATTCAGTGCAAAAGGGAAACAGAGCTTACTGGATTCTGAATTAGTCCTGAAATAGTTTTGTAGTGATCGCCTTCTCAGCATTAGCCTGTCGGTGAGTATCATCCTCCACAGTAACCGCTGGCAAACGACTTTCGCTTGGTAGCGAAAGTTGGAGCCAGCGGTCACTACGGAGAATGATACTCAGGCTATCTCAGCATTTAATCTTACACCCATTGATTATGACATTGCAGGCTAAAAGCAAAACTGTACTGCTTTTAAAAAAAATGCATTTGATAAATATTATGTCATATAACATCCATTAATGACCCCCAGTGGATTAATCTTAGTATAAATGTGCATAACTGCATCATTTTTATGCATAACTCTTGGAACCTTATGAATAATTATGCATAATCTGTGTAACATTATGCATATCTGACATGCATAAATATGCATAATCATGAATAATCATGATACCTGTAACTGTCTTGTAGATTGTCATGTACATAATATAGTATTACACAATCATATGTATGTTCTGGTAATGTCTTGTGGATTGTACATTGTAACACTGTAACTTTACCTTTATCCGCGGGGTAACCTATATCCGTTGTTTTTCAAAACAGCACATTTAGGGATATCAAGTCGACATTGTTTTAAATTGTAATATTTTCAAAATACATGTATTATAGCAGTTTGAATTCACCGTTTTCATCGGCCTCCTTGCCCTAAATACCCTGCCTCTTTCAACAACGTATAAAGGTTACCCGCGAATAAAGGTGAACTAGTGTTACATTCTACACTAAGTCTTGAATGATTGATCTCCAAGATACATGCCGAGTCCATACCTGATGTAGTCAGCAAGGAATTGTTGTGTGTCAGCATCCTTGATGACGGCAAGTCTGCCACTGAGACCTTCACACAGTCCCTCAGCTGCACGATAGTTTTCTATCATGTCAGAGACCCAGTAGCACTTCTGTCCATGGGAGACAAAACCCTCAGGACATCCTGATGGCACTGTGTCAATAGGAGCAGATAAACAGGAAATATAAATTAGACAAGCTCTAATTACTATTAGGTTTTGCGTGACCCAAAACATTTTTGAGAGAGGAATCACAAGCAAGCAAAATTTATGTAAACAATGTCTCGCATGACTCAGAGATCTAATTTGGCTGAAGCTTTCAGCATTTGTATATGACATAATCTTACAGTAAGGTTAATGACAACACCTCAATGACCATCAGGCCCAGAAGCAGACTGAGTGAGTGAGTGAGTGAGTGAGTCAGTGAGTGAGTGAGTGAGTGAGTGAGTGAGTGAGTGTCAGTGAGTGTCAGTGAGTGAGTGAGTGAGTGACAGTGAGTGAGTGAGTGTCAGTGAGTGAGTGAGTGAGTGAGTTTAAATGTAAGGGTAATGAGTATATTTTCAGTCATTTTGTACTTTTCAGGCTACAATCACAGACCACACTACAACATAGTGTTATAATTGTAATGATCAGCTTTAAAGCCTGAACCATGCCATCTACAATTATATGCAGACTGTAGTGCAGACATTGTCAGCATTACCTGGTGTAGTTGACACTTGAGATGGAGCCCCAGTTGTTTCTGATGGCTGTTCTGGACAATTGTAGAGGCTTCGCATCATGCTCAAGGCAGACGGGGACAGGAAGTTTCCATACATATTATGTAGACTGTCGCAAAGGTTAGAAGGAGTGGTGCCAGGCCCTATCTCTTGGTCAGAATTTGCTGCTGAAGGTTGAACATGAAAATACTGAGCTCTTATGCCAACAAAAGCATCTCCTTAAGTTGGTAAAACAATATATAAATTATCATACATGACCTTGTGCAAGTGGCCAAAAGCTATAACAAGCAAAAATTTTGAAGTACTCTTTTGAGTGATTTGCAAATACATGTATATATAAAGTCATGTACATGTATCTTGCATCTAGAATTATGCAAGACATGTACATGTAACATGACTTGTACGTGTACATTATATGATGTATAAAACTGCAGTTTTTTAATCTGTTAATAATGTACTTTCTGGTGAGCCCCACTGAGGTGTATTGCAAATCTTAAAGCAATGAAAAGAAATCAATAAATGCAATTGCACTTCTGCTACATGTATAGTGTGTATAGCAGCACTGGGACATGTATATGACAATATTGTTAATGAATGATATATTTAATTGGGATTGTGACAATATGATCATTGTTTCAAACTAATGGCAATATGATATTTATTTCTGGCATAAATTTGCCTACTTACATAGTTTTCCAAGCCAAGATTAAAGCCCTAAATGAATCAATGCCAAATTGAATATTGGATAATGAACAGTTGGATTACCATAGCTTCTGTAGATGAGTTTGAATCCAGATTCACTATTAGAGTGGTCAGATGTGAAGTTTAGTTGCACCTCATTTGTCTTGCTTGTGTACACTTCACCAGCATAGTAAGAACCTGTGTAACTGAGACATAATAATAAGATTATATCACTGTCTTGAAGGTAAAGATGAAGAACTGGATATTCATGTTGAAAACAGATCATCATTTATATATAAATAGTAGCATGATTAAATAAACAATTAACAATAAATTGCCATAAATGATTGAAACATCTTGACTTTAATAAATAAATCTAGAAAAAAGTGACCAATTTCTCCATTAAACCCCAATTTCATTGCAAAATGCCATAGTGTTACAATGTCAATCAATGCACTCAGACAAGTCACATTGCTACATGTTGGACTGACAATTGCATTTATCACTCTTCATTGAAATAAGCATGCATCTTAAATTAAAATGCTATAAAGCAGTAACAATGAACTTGTCTGTAAGGTAAATAGTTTTGGTAAAGTTGTGATTTAGTTGAAAGTCTTTCGACTGTGTCCTTCAGCCTGCAATAATTTTGATAACTGCCTCTCTCTCTCAAAAAACAACAACAATGTACCTAGTAAGCTGTACATTCCGGATAAGATAAATAGATAATTTTTTATGAACTGATATAGAAGATAAGAATATATTACTGAATCCACTTTCAAATTGTAACTTTTTTTTAAAGCAACCCAAAATGAATATATTTTACCTTTTCTGGTTGGTTCGACTCGTCTAGGAAAGTGACATAAGTTCAGAAAGTCATTATCAGTTTGAACAACTGGTCCAAAAACATTTTTTACTAATCATAACTCCAAATAATTACCATTTACCTTTTGAGGTTGGTTCCACTTGTAAAGTCACTTATGTTGAGAAAGTCATGATCAGTTTCAAGATCAAAGTCCTCAAAGATGATCTCAATCAAATAGCCTATGGAAGGAAGGACATAGTATACTGTACAGTTATTGATAGAATTCAATGACCATCATACTAATTTGCATAAATTATCTTTATGTCGCAAGGCATTGGCCGAAAGGTACTACAATGTACCTGAAAAAAATCAAGGCCCATACATTATTCAAAATGGTTTGTGATCATATATATATATTATGTAGACTTTTGTTTGTTATGGAAAGGCCTATTTGATAAAGGACATTGATTAACTGTCAGTAGATTTTATATTAGATGGTAACAAAGTAATTTTGAATGACCTGTATGTGCTTTGATGGTGTAGTTACACTTGACATTGTCGGGGTAGGATGTGTCTGTTTGGTAGCCAGGACTGGTTATGATGGAGTTGTACTCATCCAGTCCATCACAAGTAGCTGTGGCTATAGTTGCAGTCATGTCCGCAGCTGTTGAAATACAACAGTGTGAGTGTGTATTATATATGCTATTATTAGATAGCTGAACATTTCCACATACCATAGAACATTCCCGACTATGAAATATTCCCCAGTGACTACATCTGTTAAAAAGTTTGAAGATAAAAAAAGCACACTTTTATGCATACTAATGATATTTTGCATGCCCCTTTGGTTATTGATCATTTACAGCAGGGGTGCCTAATAAGTACTTGCAAAAATTTATGAAAATTGTACGAATTTCATGAGAAATGCAGAAATTATTAGTTGAAAACAGCAATAAGTGGTGGCAGACTCCAAATTGGCTGCTGTGATTATGGAAGTAATAATAAATGAACCAGCATTTTAATTCAATTACCTGGCGGCAGGAATTAAGAGCTGGAAATATGATCTTCGATATCATATTGATTTGATGCTCAACAACATCTTTCAAGGTTTGATATTCAATTATTCCTAACATGTTCAATGAATAATTCTATCATAATACATGTAATGGACTACAATATTGCAAAACATTGTACATTGGTGTCATTATCACTTTGAAAAAATCTTGACTTAAGACTGACAATGTTATCATAAGATTGACAATGAATTGCATTGTATATGGCACCAACAGGAAGTGTAATTACCGTAGCTTCCATAAGTAAGGTTGAACCCTCTGCGGGTCAGACTTTCATCACTTGTGAACTGTAGCTGCACCTCATTTGTCCAGCTTGTGTACATTCTAGGAGTGGTACTGCCTGTGTACCTAAGAAATTTGTAGACAAGAAATATACTTCAGAAGCAAACAGATGAAAAGTTATCACTCTAGCAAGCTTGCACACAATTATATGGCAGGCCTTTCTATAGTTATAAAATTTGCATTGAAATTTGAGGAAGTGTTAATGATGACATGATATTTCTGTAACCTTAATGTGTTGGTTGAAAGTCATAATCACAATATATGCTTGAATGATAACACTTGAATATAATCAACTTGTAGGAAGTTAACAAAGCTTTCTGTCTAACACCACAGTGTCACAATGTTTGTCAAGTAGTGTCAGAATGAGTTAGAGTATGCCTAGATTATGATACAGAAAAAGAAGTGCAGTTAGAAGTTATCATCATCATTTTGGCCACAGTTTAATATGTTTAAGACATGATGATTATTCTTACGTCTTGTTTTCACCCGGTTGGTTGGTTACCTCCAGGGAGTCATAGGGATCTTCAAGATCAAAGTCCACAAATATGATCTTGACAATGTGACCTATTGAATCAAACAATAGTGCATATGATTAAAACCAGAAAAAATACAATTGACCAAAAAAAAATTACACAGACTATAGTGTGTACACGTGTGTCCATTGGCAATAAGTCCCCCTGCCCCAAATACTATGTATTTCATGTATTTGCCATATCAAAAATATGACTCTTCATTCTTTGACCCAAAAATAACAAATCATTGTTGTACAGTTTTATACTGTAGTATTTGTACTCCTTTTTGTGAATTGAATATAAGCAGATTCTAATGTAACCTAGATGATAAGGCTTAGTTATCATATATGTAGTCCTCTAGGATGATTTAATGACGTTTTTTCTTAAAGTTGGTTTATCTTCGTTGGTCATTTCTGTGTTCATTTGAAAAAAAATAGTGCATTATTATGACTAACCTGGAGGAGCTTTGATGGTGTAGGTACAGTGTTCATCGTCTGAGTACTCAGCTGGATAGCCAGGACTGGTGATAGTGTTCGTGTCCAGATATAGTCCTTCACAAGTAGCTGTGGCTGTAGTGGCTGTAGTTGCAGCTTCATCAAGAGCTGTGAGGATATTAAGTACATTATACTCATACCTTCATCAAATGACAATGGCAATACCAATTATTGATGATGGTTTCCTTAGAACTTTTATGAAAAATCAAATTGAATGTGATTTTTCATGCTTAAAAATTCAGTATTATGTACTTAAAGGATTGCTTTATTAGCTGGTTATCAACCTTTCTGTTGAACTGTCTAAACCTTAAAGGTTGTACATAATATGATGATATCATGGGCATAAGACAATTTATGTAGGACATTAAATGATAGTTTTTCTTTATTATAACTTACGGGCTCCATGGAAAATGTAACTCAAGCTGAACCCTTCTAAATTGAGGGTATGATCACTGGTGAAATGCAGCTGAATCTCATTGGTGTTGCTTACATACTGCCTTCCTGGCCCTATTGTTCCTGTTAACCTGTATTCAAAGAGACAGAATTGTTATAGCAAGATTATCAATTATAAAGTATATATGAAATTGTGTTGTAAGATTATGTGAAGACTTACTTAGATTATGAGATTGTGTAATTAATTGTGTACTTTATCTAAGTACAAAATGTGCAGTTATT
Source organism: Branchiostoma floridae x Branchiostoma belcheri (assembly GCA_019207045.1). Lineage (NCBI taxonomy): Eukaryota > Metazoa > Chordata > Leptocardii > Amphioxiformes > Branchiostomatidae > Branchiostoma > Branchiostoma floridae x Branchiostoma belcheri. The sequence continues at coordinate 23,424,456 of CM033025.1, read as the reverse complement.
GTTTCTGCATGGTGCTATGTCGCATCCCCTCTGCTCATGTAGTATCAAGCATCTACATGTAAAAGAACTCATTGACAAAAACACTTACAATATAGTAAGAGTAGGGATGACCAGACTTACAGAAAAGAAAATTCACCACACCTTCCACACACTTTCACCATTAAATTTCTATGAAGCCATTCAACTTTCCAATTTAGCAAATTAGCCTAAATGCCTTTTTTGTATAAACTCCTTACAAAAGTACAGTGATCATTGCAGTGAATTATTTAAAAAAAAAAAATGTATTATGATTGATTGTAAAAAAAACAGTAACCATTAATACTACTGTGAAGTCACAACAGTTGCATGTTTGATTTTTTTCAAACTGGAGTATATTGTTTTTTGTTTGCTGATGTCTGTACCCAATACTTTTATTTTGCAATCTTTGACAAATCTTTTCACCTTGTCGCTCCGTTTTTGTTGTTGTTTTTTTTTAATGCAAGAGCCAACAAATCAACTTGTTTTGGCCTTATCATTGCATACTCACTCTTCAATGTGCTGTGTACCTCCTCCCTCACTCATTTCCAAGTCGTCATAGGATTCTTCCAAATCAAAATGCTGAATGGTGATGATAATTAATTGGCCAGGAGGTGCGGTTATTGTGTATGTGCAGTCTGAGTTGTCTGGATACTTCTCTGGGTACCCAGGACTGCTGATTGTTCCAGGGGCAGTCTCATATCTCCCTCCACAGGTTCCTATACAATTATGAGAAGAAATGTGAGTTACATGTAATTTGGTTTTTTGAATGTTGATAAAGATCTTGACTTGCCTATGCACTCACCACGTCCTAATGCAGCCATATCACAATCATATCGTAATATCATATCTGATTCATTAACAATTCATTATGATATCATGTCATAGCTATATGAACATGCAAAAGAAGCCTATTATATTCCTACAGAGAATTATGCAGTGATTGTCACGTTGTTCTTGGTCAAGATATTGTCAGTTTGGGTACAGAAAGTCATGATACACTGTTTACAGTAATGATCAGTGTGATTTATTGTGCATGTGATAAGTATGTATTACATGCACAATGGATATACCATACAATGTAATTCTAATATCTATCCTCATCACACCAACATACTGTATATGAATTGCATTGTATCTCTTATATTTTCTGAAACTCAAAATAAAGTGATGTTGCAAACTCATAGTAGTTAAAAAAGATAGGCAAGAAAAGTTGGCCCATATATCCAATTTAGAAAGTGATGAATTCTACCTTGGGCTGGTTGGGGGATAGTTTGAACGGTTGTCCTCGGCTGATCATGGAGGTAGAGTGTCTGTATCAGTCTGGTAAGTTGGTCCTCCTCCTCCAACTGATGTTGAAGAGATGCTATATGCTGGGCTTGCTCCTGGATCAGCTCATCTCTTGCCTGGAGGTCAGCTTGAAGGTCTATAGTACATGTAGTTGAATCATTTGTGGGTTAAGAAGATTGTTCATAAATTGCTTTCTGATCATATTTTTTATTTTGCAAACATCAGAAAAAGACTGACTCTCCCAAACGACAATAAGTAGTAACAAACACACATTTTGCTGCTTTGAACATGGAAGGTGAATAACATTAAAAAAGAAACAAATTCATGATAGTACATTCCATAGCAGAGAGTATTGTCACAGTAAGTGATGCAGAATTGAGATCATTCCTTTGCAAGTATCTGATAATTTGCCTTTTAATGATGAATCAGATACAGTATATTACATAATATATGATCAGGACCTGGACCAAATCAAATGCCGTAAGCAATAGAGTTGAGATTGTATTCTAAGGGTGAATGCCACTGTCTTTTTTTTTTACAAAATCTTATGATTTAAGCACTTCATTCTGACGTTTTCATGTTCTGTTGACAGGCACATGTTAAAGTAATGCAGTAAAATAATGCAAAAAAGAGACTGGCACCTAACCTAAATCTCCACTTGAAGGCTCGGCTTCATGCAGAAGTTCAGCAAGTTGCTGTGTCAGTTCTTGAATGATCTCCGTCTTGTTTAGCAAGACGTCATCCTTCTGCTGCAGTTGCTGGGAGAGTTCCTCATTGGCGTAGATGTAGGCCTGCGCTCTCTCTAGTTCCATCAGTGTTTCCTCCAGCTCCCTTTCCTTGTGGCGCAGCTGCTCTACCAAAGGCTGCAGTTCTTGCAGTTGATGGCTTTGCTGATTGATGGTCTCAGTCTTGTTCTGCAGTTCCTTGTCCTTCTGCTGAAGTTGCTGCAAAAGATGTTGGTTTCTGTCAGTCATCTCATGCAGCGCGTTTTCCCTCTGGGTCAGTTCAGTTTCCTGTACTTGTAGATTGAGGTTAAGTTGACCGATGATCCTGCTCTTGTCCTGTATCTCTTCCTCCTTCTGTTCTAATTGCTGCATCAGCTGTTGGTTGACTTCAGTCATGTTCATCAACTCTTCCTCTCTATGTTGCTGTTGTTGGGACAACTGTTGAATGGTCTCATCCCTTTTCTGAAGCTCTTGTTCCAGTTGTGAAATTGTGTGTTCGTCCTGATCCACCATTTCTATAAAGAATCAAATTAAATGAGACAAGAAATGATTCAGCAATGGGACATGCAAAGACATGTTGTATGTCTTGCAAGATTCTTAAGGTGTACATTTGTAACTTACAGTAAACTTTACTTCACAGCAGACTTTAACCTCTAGATATAAGGGAAAATTATATGCAGAATGATAATATCATAATTACATGTTACTTTGTATATCATATGATATGCAACATTGCTGCATTTGACAATGCATACCTGGGAAAATTAGCATACAATATAAAATGTCTCAAAGCATGGCCACTCCCATTAGAATTCTTTTTTACTTTCAACACAGAAGTGCCCAGGAGTTCAACAGCCTGCTATTGTTATGAAGCGATATGTATAAAACCAGTCGTGTTCTTGAATTGTATAATGTCATTACCTTCTTTCTCACACACAAAGTGTGCTTTGAATTCACATCCCATATCATTCCACATTTCTCCAGTCCCCTCAGATCTCATGATCACACAGTCCTCTCCATCAGAACGTTGAATCCGATTGTCAGGTTGTCTACCGATCCAATCACTGTATGCTATAGAGTCAAACACAAGGCAGGGTTTACATTGTTCAACTCTTTACAATCTGTTCCCTGGAGCGACTGGATCCCAACACAAAATCTTGTTAAGGAAGGCTAACAGAAGGTTCAAACAAATCTTAGCTATAAAAAGTATATCACTAAAAAGCATTGTTCTAAGCCAAAAATGATGATGTAACAAATGATCTGAGCATACGGAATGTTTCACGTCCCAAAGATAAATGTCGACCTTGAAAGAGTAATGTAGCAAATACATACTGCGTCTAGTCGAGGTAGTCAAAATGATGAACTACTTTCTAGTCTCTTTACACTTTCATACTTAAAGCGTAGTGCAATAAGGATGAAATAGAGATTCTGAATTGTTTTCATAATCAGATGTTGAGAAAATGTAGTTGCATTTGATTAGTCATTAATAGATATTACTCCAAGTACCTTGCAGTGTGCTGCCATCACTCCACACAAATGTTCCCTCATTTTCTATATCATTTAGCCCGATCCAGTAACCGTCTTTATAACCCTGAAGATGTCTGTAGATGACACATCGTAGCGCAACATTTGATAATCATAGATTAGTACAGCAGCTGTGGTAAACTTAAACATGTGAGCTTTTCCCTGCTACATGGTTCCACTTTATAATGTTAAATGGTTGATTATTGTCCAGCTCAACATTGAAAATGAGTGTCTCATAAGTCATAATATATCATGCATATTAGGATTTCCATATACTAGTAATCATTGTTTTTATTTATTTAGTTGTTATAGGTATCTGCTGGGTTGTAAAAATGGAATTTGTTGTGGCTCTAAGGCTTAGTGTTTTTCGCTTTCTGGTGGCTCTATAAATAGGCTTCCAATATTTGGACTGAACTGTACCAGATGTGCAGTGTATATAATAGACGTATAAGGTGTAAATGTACTTGACAAAAGTACACAATTGTGCAACACTGTTGTTTTTGACGTGAGCAGTTTTTTCACATAAAAAGGGAATCAAATGTATCAAACAACAACTACTAATCTCTGGGTACTTACATACAATATACAAAAACATGTGGGAAGTCCCCATGATTGTACTGCCCATGACTATATATCATCATGCATAAAACAATAATTCAGTCACCTGCGACACAGGATAATTCAATAATATCACCGTGACAATATAAATGAAAGTGGATCAAACCTGATTTTGCTCAGGAGATAATTGTTGGTGTATTTGTTAGGGATGGTTGCCAGCCGTCCTCCTTCCTTCTCACAGACACTTTGAGCATCTCTGAAGTTTGCCTTTTCTGTAGACAGCTTGTAGCACTTTTGATGGAGTAGCATATAACCGGCGGTGCAGGAATGTTTGATTTGGCCCCAGAAACCTTTGGTCTGCATGGTCCCTGGAAAAAAGGAAAGTTTACCTAATAGAGACTTATGCACAGTGTACCAGAGCTCTTTCTCACTGACAATGTGACTGTCCTCTCAGTTTGATGAAAAATTAACAGTACACACTTCAGTAAGGGGTTCCAGAGCATGATGTTCCCCTGGAAGTTATGAAAGTGCAACTTTTTACTAATTATATAACCCCCAATCTTCCAGACAGAAAATTTCGAATGATTTCATGTTTAAAAATTTGTTGATGATTTGATGGTAATGTCATGAAGTTTTGAGCAGAATGGAAAGGTTGACATCTTTTTCCACTGTGGACAGCATGTCATTGATTCCCCCAGGCATAGAATAACAGATGATGGAGAGAGCTACTCTCCAAGCAGAAGTTTGGCTCCAGCCATTATTTTTGACGTGTTTTAGTCATTTTATTGGGCTTTATATTTTGTACCGTTTTCTCTATGTCTGCAGATATAAACAAACGGTACAAAATACATTGTAGAAAGCCGGATGAAAACGTGTCAAAAACGGCCATGACAAGCTTTAAATACATTGATTCATAGACTTAGTACATTATGTATACATGTACTACTATTTTGTTTAGGATCATGATATTTGTCTCAATTTTCACACACTGTCAGAATGATGTTTCTGGAAGATTGTAAACAGTTGATGAATATTATTATAATATATTTTAATTAAAGGTAAAATGAATAAAAAATCAAATAAGACATCGCATGTAAAGTCATTATAATATAATAATCATCAGTATTCTTATAGCAGGTACCTTTTTCACATACAAAGCGTAGCTTGGCTCCACAGTCTCTATCATTCCACATGTGAGGTGCATTTTGCTGTACCCATGGTGGTCTGATCTCCACACAGTCCTCACCAGGACCTTCAAAGTTATTGGGTTCGTTTGGGAACCAGTTTGTGTAGCCTGTGACAATCAGAAGATTTTTTTTAGTAGGAATGCTGCATGATATAATTACATGCATGTATCAAGGGCGTTATGTATATTGTTTGATTAAAAACAGTTTGTTTCATATTGGTAAGTAGCACAATTTTAGCACTTTAAGGTGTGTGAATTTTTTATTTGTGTTGAAAGATGTCATCTCTGCTTTTACAATTAGTTCTTATGTTATGACTTACTAGTTGAATAGTATCCAGTGCAAGGTCTTGTCAGATCTACAGTACAGTCACTGTGTATCTTATATAGAGATATGTGACTGTGGGTTGTCATGGCAGTCATTTTTACCTGTGGAAGCTTCCATTCCATCACTCCATACAAACTTTCCTTCTTCTCTCCTGTCATTAAGGCCAATCCAGACATTGTCTAGTGCCATATTGTCCCTGGAAACCAAATATAATATAATTACAAGTGACAATGAATATTGACATTCACAGTACATTTATAGTCTATCAAAAAGAAGCAAGTTCTCCATAGATAATACAATCTGATATAGAATCTGAATCAGATGTAGAATACTAATTTAAATACTAATTTAGTATAATTTTGTATAGTCATATAAATCTGCATTGTACATGTACCTTGAATGTACTTAATTCAAAGCTTCAGTATGTATTCTCCTCTGCTTGGCTACTGCCTTTATGTCTGTTATATGAAGATATGCAGGGAACCTATTACTCTCCCTTTGCACAATGCTTAGTAAACAATCTTTCCTATATCCAGTCAACAAGAAGCTGTTACACTCCAGTACTTTACCCTAACTTAACATAATATTCACTGTTACTGTTGCATGTAACGCTAGTTCACCTTTATCCAGGGGTAACCTATATCCGTTGGACCAGGTGTTAATGACAGGATATTTAGGGATCAGGTTGACGGACGACGGTTTCAAACTGCATAATTTGAAAATATTACAATTTGAAACCACAGTCTGACAACTGGACATCCCTAAAATACCATGGTTAAAAACAAACAACGGATAAAGGTCACCCCACGGATAAAGGTTAACTAGCGTTACAGTAGCAATCTGGCTTCTGCTTACTACAGTAAAATAAAACTTCCATCACAAATTTGAAAGCTTCTTTTAAAGATCTAATTAGTTCAGTGCTACCTGACTTTCTGCGCAATAAATGCATTGGTTTCTGGTCCATGGATGGTTGCCAGTCGTCCTCCGTCATGTCCGCAGGTATCTTGTGCTGAGCTGAAGGTTTCCTTGTCTGTGGAGAACCTGTAGCACTTGCCGTTGAACATCTCTGTATAATTGTCCGGGCAACGTTGTACTGGTGTGATTACCACTGGAGGTAAAGAAAACAGGGACTTGAGGACTATGCCAAACAGCAGTACAGTTTAAGCAACTGAAATATTATTTTGGAAGTGGTCAGACGTTTCAGATGGCATCCAGTGTCACAGACGAATCAAAGACAGTGGATGCTGTCTGAAACGTCTGACCGCTTCCAAAATCATATCCAGTTGCATGAATGCTTTTTGCTTTTTGGCATAATCTTATTACCTGAAGAGCCTTCTTTGCCGTGAAGCTACAATTTTGTCTTTACATTCTAGAAGTGATGGTGCTTAAAGCATCTTAAGTCAGCGGCAGGTACCTACCACCAGGAGCTTGCTCCTCGGGGATGCCACTGTTGATGCGATCCTGCAGGGTGACGATGATGTTCTCCTGCTCCCGGATCTTGTCCTGCTGCTGCTGCAGCACCTGGTACAGCTGCTCAGGGGCCATGTCACGGTGTGGCTTCAGGGGGGTGCTCGCTACAGAACAGACCAGACATGATTGTGCTAGTAGGTCAAAGTCCTCAATCACTGCCCTAGAGATGCAGTGTTTCCTACCTTGTGTCAGTTCCATTCATTTATTTATTTTTAAATTATCAACTTTGCCAAGTGTGTTTGTGTGTGTGTCTGTGTGTTAATGTGAACCTAATAAGTCAGGTTTACTTTTAAGTTTACTTAGTATAAATGTTGGCAAATTTAAGAAACAGTTATCAAAACCAGATGCTCTTCTGCAGTACCATACATCATCAGGGGTCCAAAATTGCTTATAGTTATGCCAAAACCTAACTTCATGCCAACTATCATACAGATTCATCCTCAGCTTCTTGTCTTAATCTCTGACCATTTTGTCTTTGATCATTCAAATCATAGTTTAAAACTCATGCATGTACCTTCAGGGCAAAATTTCCACTGTCCAGTACTTCCAAAGCCAGTGGAGTATCCAGCATAGGCAATGGAAAGTGGGTCAGGGTCCTTCCACTGCATGAACGGCTGACTTTCACCACCCCTCCCAACAGCAATGGTTCCGTCTGAAGACCACGTTATCCAGAAGGCCCTGTATTCTGTCTGGGAGTTGATTTCTGAAAGCAAAGAAAGAAATGAGATCATAAGTTTTACAACACTGTAAAACTGCGCAAAGTTCTCCACAACAGTACCAAGATGATCATGAGGTCTAGAGACTTACCAACTGTTGAGACCTTTGCATGGTCGTGGCCTTGCTTGCTGCGGCGAATCATAGACTTTGAGTTACCCCAGCCGCCGATGACAATTTCGTACATATCGTCCAGGTCCTGGTTCTGGGAGGACAGTGCCACATGGACGTCGTGGTTGGCCTGCACCTCAAACGTGAAGCGGGATGCTGTCAGTCGGGGCAGGTCCCAGTGATACTCATACTGGTTCTCCGTCGTTCGAGCCTCACTATGCTCACAAACTGTAACTGTAACAACGGAAACATTGATTTTGCCATTTGCCAAATGTTTTCAAGTATGTTTGTGTCCATAGGATGTGTGTGTGTAATGTATGTGTGTGTGTGTGTATCTGTCTGTTAGCAAACAGCATAACTCAAGTTGTTTGCTCTCTAATGTTTTAGCAAAGTGAAAAAGAAGTTGATTAATTGTATGGTCTTCTAAGTGGCTTTCTATGGTACTGAACCATTAAACTTCCGGATTTGAAATCTTGTATTCTAAACATGCCATGGTCGTGTCTTTGGACCCCCTAGCAGCTTTTTTGCTACGATGATGATTGATAAGAGATGCCTGGAACTACACACAATGTACCTGTTAAACTGAAAAACATTACTGTTACATGCCAAGAACATGACCAGACCTTCTACTGCTGCAATACGAAAGAAGACCACAGAGGTCAGAAATTCAACTTGTTCCTCAAGGTTTTGAAACCAAGGAAATGCCTTCTACAAGACATCTTATAGGCTGAGGATATTTCTTCAAAAGCATGTGACTGGGGCTATATCCTTTTCATTCTGGGCTGGGAAATGTTTCTCTACTTTAATTTTCCAACTGAGAAAATGTCCTCAACAATTTCTTTCAACAAAAGATGATATTATGTACATTCATTGTACATGATTATTGTATATTAATGAATGTACAGTGCTTGCACCACATTATATACATGTACTAACCAGGGTGTATATCTACTCCCATTGGTAATGATCATTGATAGGGTGATTATAATGCATACCTTGATCTATCTGACAGATGAATCCAACACTTTCATCACACCTCAGGTCATTCCACCTGGCATGAGTCCCAAACACGACACAATCTTCGGCTGAGGCAACATTGTTGGGTTCACCTGGGCGCCAGTTAGAATAGCCAGTTGATCCCAGTGTTTTGCCGTCCTCAAACACCCACTGGCCTTCACTGCTGACATCTGTCAACCCCAGCCAACGGAACCCGTCCTCGTTTCTCAGATCTGAGATAAAAGTGTTGGTCGCGCTGTCTTTCGGCATGGCTAACTGTCCCCCATCTTCAGCACACCTCTGTCTAGCCTGGTTGTATGTCTTCTGTTCAGGGAAGTCCTTGTAGCAGCCTCCGTTAAAACTGACATAGCCTGATATCGGACAACCTAATGAGAGAAAAAGAGTTTATGATTGACTGTGAAAAATGCAACTTTGTCATTCATCAAATTATTTGATAAGATGTTGATGATGATGAGAAGTGGTTGATCGATGGGTAATGACCTGCCTTAAGGTGATTATCATCATGGTGATGTACAGTCATGTACATGTAAGACTTGAGTGACATAATGCCCTGTGAGACATTGATGAAGAGAAAATGGGTCCTTGAATCAAATGTTCTTATCAATCATCTCGTTAGCTAGGGCTAGGTACAGGTACAGTGTACCAGTACAAAACTTTTTTTTTTCTTCTTTGACTGGTCCGGAAGAACCATACCTGAAAAAATCAGTGGAACGATAGAAAATTAACAGATTATACCGGCAGGAGTTCATGTGTTTTGGGGCTTACCGACCCAAGAAAATAACAAGAGGGGAGTAGAGGAGAGTTGATAGTCATTTGTTCCAAGTTTCTACAGTCAAACTCGGTTAAGTTAACAGAGGCATTAGTCTGTCTTGTAAATGAAGATAGGATTTTAGAACGTCAGTCACCGTCGGATACTCCGTCAAACAGATTCATGGACAAAATGGACCGCTGTATTGAGTATTGCCCATTCACAAGTTTTCAGACAATTAGGACCTGAATTAGGACCGGTACCCACCCCTTATGTTAGCCAATTCAAACTAAAGCTGACATTGTTGAAAACTGTAAGGTGCTGGTCCCGTGTTTGAGAAGCCTTAAGCTTGGACCATGTTGAATATCATGTATATGGATGACATCAGCGTAGGCAACAATCTTCATCCATTTAAAAAAAACTGACTTTGACTTTTTTACTGTTACAGTAAGTTGTACAATTAGCAGCTATCAAATGACCACATGTATGCCGTAGATAGAAAAAATCATAAAATATATTGCAGGAGAAGGATGGTGGGGGAGGTGCAATCAATAATCCATCCATAATCCAAGAATCTTTTGTTTTTACCAAAGAGCAAATTGGTTCTGAGTCAGTAACATTAACGTTACATATATAGTATATGGCAATGATGATAATCATTGAAATTTTGCCTGTAATATTAAAAAAAAACCTGCTGCCCCTACGTGACCACCAGGCAAAAGGGGAGTGGAAGAAGTAAAGACCAAAGGAGTTAGTTTTAAAAAATGCCATAGCCTAAAGGCTAAATTTAAAATCAATATGTGTTTCACATACAAAAAAATGGCATTCAAAAAAACATTATACTCGTACTACCAGCTGAGATAATTTTCATAAAGAAAAAAATTGAAAACCTAATTATTTGCATATTTAACGGGGGCCACCCAGCCCTACGCTTTTTTACATGCTCGAATTCACGGCGCTCAATCACTAGTTGCCAAAGAGTGGTCAATGAATTTTTAACACGTTCATCTAAAGACCATACTTGGATAAGGAATGCATCTATACGGTTCATGAACCCTTCACCCTCCGCGTTACAACTGGCAAACGCCAAGGACGTTATATTATCGTGAATATAACTTCTGATTTTGTGCTGCGTTAGACAGTGTGCCCTAACTTGGCACGCTTTTGTGATTAGTTCTCTTCGGGAGCTGGTGACACGAGTTGTAGGTCACCAACAGAAATTCAAGATTGCCGTTGAATCATGCTCGTCTTGTGCCGTGAGCATGTGTGATTATTATCCACAAATCTGGCCATGAACGTGACAGTGTGTTCGTCCGACGACAAGCTCGCCTGCCTCGAAAAGGAACTGAAAATTTTTGGCGTTGTTGTCTTCAAATGCACCGTTATCAAAACCTTTTTGAAACTAGAAAGGCCGACATTTGCTTAAGAGCAAATACAGCATATTTCAGCCATACCCCTTCCCACGCAACATTGGACTGTTCCAAATCACCCCTGCGCAAAAATGGAACATCCTCTTAACAGTACATTATCCCCCAAAGTGGACTGGTATTGTGAATTGACTCCAGGTAAAAACAGAGCTTGCTTCTATTTTTCAGAAAATGACAATAATCACACCTTCCATTCAGAAAATTTTCATCATGACTGAAAATTGTTGAATGACTTCATGTAATGTCATTAACAATTTTCATTACGATAACTAGGTGTAAGTTTAAAAAAGTATAAGCTCCTTGTGATGTGGGTACATTTATTATTGCAATGAACTTTAAAATTTTTTGTTCAAGTAGGGCATACGATTTAATATTTATCAAGCAGGTGCAGGTACTGTAGGAGCGTTTGTTTTCTTCAAGCTGTAAAACTGTTTAACTGTTTTACTTTGTATGCAATCAACCATCGAGCCTATTCTTATTTTAGTTTAACAACTTCCTGCCAGACCCGGAAGATACGATTGAACCTTGTTCGAGGATTTATTTTCGTCTGTCTGGTCAGTCTGTTCATACCCTGGCGCTGAGAGTGTTTTATTGGGCTGAAACTCTGGCAGTTTAAAGTTAGTTACAATTTAAATGTTCAAAGTTTATGCCAAACAACAACAGCACTAGGAAATGTGGCCACTATAGACAGGTGGTCACTATGGAGAAAATGCTGATCTATTGACTAGGAGCCATACGTTACACATGATTTCAGTACACTGATCATTAATCATATAAACATTGCACAGGTAAGCCAATTGTTTAGATGTACAATTAAGTTCAAATAATTCTGAAGAGAAATATTGATGAGAAAATAATCATTCTCGCCACTGTCTAACTTATAATTACGTATCAAAACTAAACGCAGATTTTCTAACTAACGCACCTTTCGCCGACTTCATCATAGGACCGCCGGCTATCAATCAAACACGGCTGTTGATTAGACTTAGAGTTTCAAACAGTCATGTGCTGTGTGCCAGTTGACAGCGAACTTCATGCTACGTGATGTTTTACATTGCTTGGACCTTCTTTCCTACAGCGGTGCTTCTACAAAATATTTAGACTGTAACACTGAGTTTTATAGAATAGAATTTGACGCAGAACAGCGTTTTTTGCTGGGTATTTTTTTTAAACATGTCCGTGGGAATATCAGCGAGGCGGCGACGTAGGGATATCAGACCGTCAACAAAAGTCGCACGGCGGCTAACGGCGCAGCGAAGATACTAGCGCTATAAATAAGCGCTTCAACTAAGGATGGCAACCCGTACAATATTTCTGTATACTGTTGAGCTAAGTAAAGTTTGTTGTTTATGAGGTTTTAGTTGTCTTTGAAGCTTTGACCTGAAATATTTTAAAGTCAAACTGCTGAAGAGAAGTAAGTGACTGCTACGATTATCGTAGATATGGCCCTAAAAAAACTGATAAAAGAAGCCTTCTCAATAGCCTAAAATGCAAGAGCTTCCGGGGGGGCTTCGCCCACCTGGGTCCCCCCCACAGTGGCCCTGCCCCTGGACCCCGCCAGGGACATTCGGCGGCCCCCGGACCCCTGTCCGACGCTTTGAAAAAATCCTGGCGAGAAGTCTGTACGGCCTGAGTCTTCAAGTTAACGTATTGTGTGGTCCCGCTTATGAATATTAATTAGCCTTCGCTTTCCTCTTCGCTGATTGGCTGAACCATTAATTGAATTAACTCTTCCTGCCGGCTAGACGCAGGTGCAGATGTCGGCTCTGTGGGGTGAACGTCCGAAAGGTCACGGCATGGAGAACGAAAGAAAACCAATTTCCCCTAAAAAAGTGCTGTAATTAAGCCTTTTACAGTACTTTATGCCAAAAATTTTACTTGGATCATTTTACCAACTATATTATGCCTATCTATACCAAATGTTACTCATACCAGGGTACAGGGGTGCAAAATATACCGTTATAAGACCGTCAACAACAGTCGCACGGAGCTAACAGCGCAGCGAAAATACCATCGCTAGCGTTTCAACTTCGGATAACAAGTTATAAGTACTGTTGAACTCAGTAACGTTAAAGTTTGTTTTTAGTTGCCTTTGACGGTTTGACCTGAAACAGTGTTACGCTAAACTCCTGAAGAGTTAAGTGACTGCTGCGATTATCATAGATATGCCCCTAAGAACTGATACAATATAAAGCCTTCTGAATAGTCTAAAATGCGAGAGCCTTAGGCGGGCTTTGCTCCCCCTGGCGGGAACACTGCTATATACGGGATCATGAGGCCCCGCTTATGAATATTAATTAGCCTTTGGCCTCCTCTTCGCTGATTGGCTAGGTCTTTGATTCAATTAACTCTCCGGCTGACGCGCACAGGTGTGGCTCTCTGCGGGGTCACGGAAGGTCACGTCAGGAGGCCAAAAGAAAACAAATTTCCCCTCAGAAAAGTGCCAAAATTAATCATTTTAAAGTTGTTTATGTCAAAAATTTTACTTGAATCTTGTTACCAAGTATCTAATGCCTATCTATACCAAATTTCAGGTCATTTAATTGTAATACCAGGGTACAGGAGCCAAAAGTGTCCTTTTTTGGTCAAAAATTGACCAAAAATCGCAAAAATAAGCATTTTGTTGCACTGTACACCAAAAGTGTTATTGAATTTATATGAAGGGATTATCAAGGCACATCTGTGTCAAATTTCAGCTCATTCGGTTGCAATACCAAGGTACAGGAGCCAAAAGTGTCCTTTTTTGGTCAAAAATTGGTCACAAAATCGCAAAAATAAGCATTTTGTTGTACTGTACACCAAAAGTGTTCTTAAATTTATATGGGGGCATTATCAAGGCACATCTCTGTCAAATTTCAGCTCATTTGGTTGTAATACCAGGGTACAGGGGCCAAAAGTGTCCTTTTTTGGTCAAAAATTGGTCAAAAAATCGCAAAAATAAGCATTTTGTTGTACTGTACACCAAAACTGATATTGAATCTATATGGGGGACTTATCAAGGCACATCTGTGCCAAATTTCAGCTCATTCGGTTATAATACCAGGGTACAGGGGGCCCAAATATACAGTTTTGGTCTTAAGATGACCAAAAAACCTTAATAAAATCATTTAAGAGACAGATATGGAAAAAATGAAAAAAACTCCCGAGGGTATTGGCCCACTCTACCCTTGTGCCAAATTTCAAGTCATTCGGTTGAGGAACAACGGAGATACCGTGTTCTGAAGATTTGACAGGAGAAAGAAAGAAGAAACATTACGAATACAATATATTTCACCATACCTATGGTATGGCTGAAATATAAATATGTTGAACGCGTGGGTGTCTGAAGTGTGCATACCTCGAAAATTACTGTTGCTGCACAAGTAGATCTCCTTAAATTCATTGCCGATTTATTTGGCAGTATTACTATTATGATAATGGACGTTAGCTCCTGCTGTTTGATTTTAATTACAGACTCTGAAGCGAACGTTTTGTCGTAGGGGTCGGAGCGCTAACAAGATCCCCTGTATGGACATTGTCCCAGAAACGGAGTCAGCCATTCATTGTGCCCATACATTTGTATGCCACAGAGACAGGCTGAAGGCTTACAAGTCAAAGTGTCTAAGTTTCAACACCCCCTACGTGGCAACATCAATCGGGAAGAACAAACTGCTGTCAATGATTTGGCCACTTATCAAGACATGGTGATTCTTTCTGCTGACAAGGGCAGATGCAGTAGTCTTAGACAGGGAACAGTATGACAAAGTCTACACCTACATGTACATCATGCCCTTGAAAAGAACCCCACCACAGGGTTGGACACTTGTCCTTTCGGGCAAGTACATAAAAAATTAACTTGCCCCAAAAAGATTTTCTATTGGCAAAATTTAGATGACTTTTTTCTATGCATTTTCACTTCCAGGGATGGAATTATTATTGGCTCTGTGTTTCTGTGTTGACCAATGCTTGATGCCATGACTGTGAAAAGTAACAAGTATACCAATGCAAAATCTCACTTATTGAAAAATCTTACTTGTCCGATCGGGCATTTTCACTTGCCCGGGACAATAGGGCTAGTAGACTTGCCCCACCCTGCAACCACCAAGTTGAAAGGAAAAATAATCACTGACAGCTCTCAAGAAATTGGAAATGAAGAAAGTTATAGGACATGTCTCCTATCTAAGGCTTCATCCCACATCCCAGCTGGAACAACTCCCAGCTTTCTAAGTCTGTCTCAAAATCCACAAACAATATGTTCTTTGACCACATCATCATTGTCATCACCTTTGCCGCATGTCAGTTTTTCATACCACATCAGCCAGGTAGATGAAAACATCAAGTTCACACAGGAGTCATGCAAGTCATGACAACATGCTCTGGTCCCTTACATAGATACAAAAACTTCATAGAAAAGGAGCCTCCAATTCATTTCGGGTACTAGTAAGTATAGTCAGGAAACTGACTCACACTGACCACTGACTATCTAGCCTTTGACTCTCACCTCCCACTGGAATGTAAACTGACAGTGATAAAAACTCTTTAACTTCCACTGGACAGACAGCATCATTACCTCAGACAAAGCCAAAACAGACAAACACAAACACCCCCAAAGTGCCTTGGCCAAGTGTTGCTACCAAAACTGGACCTGCCACAAATCATTCAAACCCTCATCTCAGCACTCAAGTGCAAAGTGACAGAAACAAGGTCAACATTAACCTTTGAATTTCCATATATAGCCAAGAAGTTTGGAAAAACTCAGACGGATCTTCAAAAACTTTAACATTGCCACAAGCTTCATACCTCACCCAACCCTCTGTTGCAAAAACTGTTGTATCAAAAAGACTGACCTCGGAAAGGATATACATGTAAGGCCAGGCCAATGTAAATCTAGACATACTCAAATAGGAAGAACCCAACTGCAACAACATAGCATACATGGGCTAGACCAGCCAGCCACTAAAAGAATTACAAAGAACATCCCAAGCCTAGCGCTATAATGGCTACCCCGCTGCCATTTCCACCACTTACAACACAACTAGGGACACCAATTCACAGATATCCTAAACGCTTCTGGTTTGAACAGAGAGTTAGAGAGGCTATATGTATATATTATATTATTATAAAAGAGAAATCCAATGTCTAATCATGCAGGTTGCATTAAAATCTTCTCCCCAATCTTCTCCTGAGGTTTTCAAACCCAAATCCTGTAAAATTTCTGGCTAATTCAATCCCCGATCAATCATTACAACCCAGCAAAGAAACTGGACAACTGAAGGTATAATAGCTTAGAAGCGGCAGTGCTCAATGGATTACATGTAGGTCTCAAGTGCTTGCATTTGGGACGTCGTGGGGTCAAACCATGGCTTGGTCATACCATTGAGACTCTAAAAATTGGACATAACTGCTTATTCAGGCTTAGATTCTTCATGTCATGTAGAATAGATATTTTATCTTATGATAAAGAGTATGGTACACTGATCATGGATATAAATTCCTATTACATAATACAATTGTAATGTAGACAATTGCATGTACTATACTTCAATAGCCTGAGGACTAATAGAAACAGATGTATGCTGCCCAATACACCTTAGGGCTAACATCTGAAGCACTTTTATACATATTTGTACACTTGGATGCCAGCTTTACGTCACCATTGCAAATGATGACACCGATTGACAGTTCATCTCTACCTATAGTGGACTCGTTAAGACATCAGTCCCAAACGTTGCATGAATGATGACTTGGATCTTATTGAATATAGATGATAATTGTATCATCCACATTGCCAGCGAGTGGACTCTACAAAGCAAACATTGTGTCAGAGCTGTCTCCAGGACCCATCCCTCCGTCCTATAGGTCAACGGAAACTTTCTTGTTGGGAAAAAATTTTCCCTTTCCGTCCCAAAAATCTGAACTTATTACATGAAATACAATGTACATGTTTTCATACATTGTATGCTAAAAATGCTAACAACTAAAATGAACATCACAAGCTCCCAAACAATGGGTGGGATGGAAAAAAATTAAAGCTGGAGACAGCCCTGGGTTGTGTAGTGAACAAACTGACTCTTAAGGTCCTAACATTAGTCCCACAGGGCTTATAACAACATGATCCCATTACTAAGTGTCAAGAAAGTTGGTTACAAAGCCTTAAGGTCTCATTGATGAGTTAGTGTACAACCGCACCACTCAGAGTCAGAACCCAGGACTGTGTACCTCCGACCTAGCACGTGGCTGCAAAACTTTACCTGTTAATTTCTTCAGTTACAAACAAGCTTTCACCAATCTAACTTTTGAGATCAGTTCTGCTGGCTAAAAGGGAATTTCTCACCGCTAAAAACACGCATCCATGCAACCGTTTATTTTTTGGCTCTGATCTCTTTTAGGGTACCCACTCGGAGTAATGCATCAATAAGACCTAAGACTTACTGTAAGTTGACTGGTATATTGAAGAACTCTTCAGGCCCTACCTTTGTTGTTGGGCGGTTCTTCTTCCAGTAGTGCCTTGATGGTGTTGTGGATGTGAGACAGGGACTGCTCTTCGTGCGTCTGTTCTTCACACTTCTCTGTGCTCAGGTCCTTCCGTTCAAACTCCACATGGTAGCTGTGTCATGACAACAGGAACATATGATATTATTAATCAATATGATCGTGATAAAAATCATCTGATACTGCAATATTGTTATACAGTCAGCAACACATTCTGCTCTTCCTATGGTACAGAAATGTTAAATGTCTTGATCTCAACACTCATGACTTACATATTTACCACAGTACTGGATAACTTTGAGGCCTGGAATATAGTAAAGCTAGGCATACTATGATTGCACTTTAAAACACATGGAACAAAATCTTGGAGTTGACTGAAATGTCTTTAAAGTCTATAGTATATTACATAAAATCATGTTAAAAAGTTTTTGCTTGATGACCATAAAACACCTCAACGTTGGTATAGAGATTTGCCATGAATGTACATTGTACACCTACCGGCATCTTTCATAGTGGTACTGTGTCAGGGTCCAGTCCTTGGGAACAGGCTCGGCTGCCCCTGCCTCCATGCCAGCCTCCATGGGCTGGAGCTCATTCTGTGCAGCCACCACTATCAGCAGGACAGGCAGTATGATCATAGTTAGCACACCCATGGTCACACCACCTGTTGTAGCTACCTGCTACACTGTACTAGCACTTAGGACTCAAACACACAACCCACTGACTTCTCACCACTCTTCCAACATCAGTTGAAGAAGTGGAGAAGTCCTCTAGAAGTGGTCCTCGGGGTGCAAGTTTGCCGGACTTATATAGGAGGGCTAGACTAATCCCATCAGACAGCCATTGTTTCCGATTTTCCCACCAAAAATTCCATTTCTTCCTAGCGGTAACCTTGTTTTAGGACTTTCTTGTGACTGGAGCTAATGTGTAAGTCCCTTCTTGCCACCTGTCTTTAACTCTTTAGTAATCAACTTCTGTGCATTTAAGTAGTTCTCTATGTCTTGACTGTTCAATGGGGTAATGAGAGTCTGCATTTAATTGATAGGAAAATAGCATTGAAATCCTGAGTGGTGAGGTGGGTTACATACTACTCTACTCTACTTAAACGCTACATTTCTACCTGTAATGCCTGATCTCATATTTAAAAGTAAACTAGAGTTCACTGACCCCTTGCCTTTGCTAAATGAATTGTAAACCTTTACTGGTTATGCCAATAAGGTCTCATTTCCATATATATTATATATTGTATCAGTTGCTGATCTTGTCTCACTGCAACCCAAATGACACAGTTGGTCAAAGTCTAGATTCTGTTCCTATCTTAGCATCCCATATGCATGATGCAAAGATGGCTGTTCTCACTGGTATTTTCTCATCAGTCAAATGAGGCCCTGATTTGCATTATAAGTGTATGTTTGATAACTTCCAAATGCTGCAGGTATCAACTTCTTGTCATTTACCACTATGGAATTATCATAGATACTATTGGCCTTTTCTCATCATTAATGCAAATGATGTCCCCACAGCCACTCCACCAGAGCAAAAATACAAGCATTAACCTTCTTGTCGAAGTTGATAAACTAGAGGGATTCTGACAGTAGTAACATGCTCTATGAACACACTCAGCAATATAACTGTTTCAGCCATTTTGTTAGTCTCAACCACACATCCCCATCAAATTGAAAAAAAGAGCATTAAGAAGTGCCTGGTTTTCTGCCATTCATAGAATTGTCATCTTACTGGACATGTTAGCACCCCGAGATGACTTGCATTGGTAGCTGCATTTCAGTGTTGGAACTGTTTCAAGCTGTCAATATTCTGCATTGTTGTATGAGTAATAGTTTGTTGATGTATTGTGTTTGGTAGCTATGGCAATGCAAGTATGTAAAAGGTTGTTTTCTTCAGTTGAATTTGTAACATCGAATGTTTGTTTTAGCTTCAGGAAAGGGCTTTCACAAAACAATCCCAGCTTTTTCACACGAGGACTCCGTTAATAATGTTCCTCTTTTCACAAAGTACTGGCCCCCGACATCATTGTATAATTTCTGAAGCCTGGCACTTATATTAATGGGAAGGGAGACTTATCCTTCTATCCTTAACTAATTGCCTTTAGTTAACGCATGGGAGATGTGAAAAATTGCTTGGAACCTACTTTTTGTCTTCTTTGTAGAAAGCATGCGAACCTTCTTTAAAGAAAGTTCCACATATATAACGTAACGGTTACATGACACAGTGTGAAAAGTTACTGAGATCAGTATACAGCTCAAACTAGGGATATTGTATACATTGTGTCAACACTTTAGTTTGTTACAATTACTACAGTCTGTATTACAGTGTAACATTATGGTTTATGTTGGTAAGAAACTTTTCATGTGAAAACTAAGATTTTCTCAAATTCTGACACAAAAACCTGTCCACCAGGATTTCTATAGTTACTGACAATAATTATTCTAGATAGAAAGGATATTGTCCTTTTTCTAGATGATTGTAAAACTGTGTATCTATTGTTTGTTGCACAATTGTTCTTCTTAAATGCTTAATGTCACATTCAGTCAAACTCTACAGTAACTGTACATCAGAAGTTGTAACTTTGATGACTTTATTCTTCCGTAGGACCTTCAGTGCTAGAGGTGTTCAACACATTACTACGTCATCTACGCCTGTCCATCGACTACCAGCTGACAGGGAGGCGGGGCTCGCAGGGAAGCATCCACAAACAGCCAATCAATGAGGAGGAGGAGAAACTGTTCCAGGAGGCCATCATCACTACTGTTGGTGGGTCATTTAAGTAAAAAATGACACTAGGTCTTACGTGAGTGTTTAACTTAGTATGAAGACATGGAGGAATAGAAAATGATCTTGGCCATATGTGAAAGTTTGTAATCACCCTAACTAGAATGCAGAGTGCATTTACTGTAACTGTAAACCTAAATGCAAAGTGAGCAGTTACCTCAGAGTTCAAAATTGATACATATTTCATATTTCAACTTTGACCAACCATTTTGACCAAGGTGTACATTTGTATATGGTGTCGCAAGGCCTGGTCATTTGCTGTAACAACGGAATAAATCCACTGAGTGAGGGAAGTGGCCTTCCCTTCTGGATGTTACCAGACGTTCTGATTGGTCAATGTTCTGTGAACTCTCCTTCTTTTAACACCTGTCCAGTGTTAATGAATTTCTATGTGCAAGGTCAACAACGTCTTGCTATATGATAATATCTAATATAGTACACATCATATATTAATTGATGCATTTCTTGACATTTTTCAATCAGATGTTAACTTCAAAGTTTTTTTCCTAGTATACTCTGGCAAGATTTACAAACTTACATATGTGCTTGTGTCATCCTGTCTTTCCTAGGTGCGTTTGCCACTATCTTGCCAGACTACCAAAAGATTGAGATCATGATGTTCATCATGGGGAAAGTTCCAATCCCTCCACAGAATGGAGACAGCAACTTTCTCTCAGCTACAGGGGTCCAAGGGTACAGTATATGTCATGTAGCCTTAGGATTTTCACATGCCTTCCCTTCTGCAAATATCATGTAGTAATGTCAGAAAAAAAATCAGTGTAACTTCAGTTATGTATGATTGGTGCAAGGCCTGAAAATGTACAATGTAAGTGCACTAGCCTTGATGTTGTCCCTACTTTAAATGTACACAATCATGTTATTGAATGAAAGACCTCATGATATACTTAGGTGTTTTCTTGTAACTTGACAAGGTGATAATGGTTTTGAATCTTTCTGCTGTTTCAACTTATCCTTCTGCCTGACAGCAAACAGAACAATAATCAAAGGGATTTTTAGTAGCTGGAAGTTTGGTTTTCTTTGCTCTCTATCCTTCTCTCTGAGCCTTTGACTTTGCTTTCTCTGTGCCTTTGTGTACCTTTCACACTTTTCTTTCTTCTGTAAAGACTGATTTACTTCCAGAACCTGAGACCTAACTTCTCTCAGTGAGTAGAATCTTGCTTTGGTGTTTACCGACAGCAATATTTCTTGTTGCGAGCGCGCCTTTCCTCTGTCTCTTATACAGCAGCTGCTACATAAACTACATTGTACAGCTTGTATGTGTGTTTTATGGTTTTCAAATTTTTCTTACATTCTTTCCCCATCTTTACATTTTCCTTCCGTTTTATTTTCTTCCTGTCCTACGTTATATTTTGTTAGTGAATGTTTGGCTCACACACAGATGTCACATTTCAGTTTATACTGAACAATTGTGCCTTCCTTTCCATTTCTAGGGAGGAGGGGAATCTACTGCTGCAGAATATGCTGTTAAAGAGCTTGCACCAGGTAACTTCTGTTAGTACAATAAGTATAACTATAAATATAAACAAAATCAATTAATGGTAATCAGTATTGCCTTTTGTACAAGTCTTAGACTAGAAGAGAAATATGTTCAAGTTTCAAATAATTTTTCACCTGTTAGGAGAATCACATTATACAATGTATATGAGTTATATATTAACTATTACCGGTAGATACAGATTTAACATCCATTGGCATAATACCGGTCGGTTTACTGCAATTTCTCAAGCAATGCTAATTTGGCAAATGGTCAACGCATCATTTTCTCCAGTTACATGTTGCTGTTACAGCTTACCTTTGCCTTTTCTTCTGTGTAAATTATTTTGTCTCTCTGGTCCTGCTAAAAACATAATATCGTAATTGGAACACACCGCGGAATTGCACGGAGAACGGGCGTGTGGTTGGAAGGGGGTGCACTATACAGGTCGAACGAAACACGGCACAATTAACTGCCGCTATGTACCTTTATTCATCCTCTGTTGTTCCTGTCTTTCCTGTTAGTAGTTGCACAAAACAAAAATCTGCATGAGCATTCAAAAAGTCATGAGAAAATGGGCGTATACTGACAAGAATTTTCATTTAATTTTGGTCCGTCACAACCGCTATGACGTAAAACTTTACTGCTGGCCGTAGCATTAAAAATGGCGGGAAAATGGCGGCGTACGTTCAATTTGACCCATTCAGCCGTAGATCCGGGCTATTATGCAACGGTTCCTTACACTTTTACACGAGTTGTAGGTCACCAAAAGAAATTCAAGATTGCTGTTGAATCATGCTCGTCTGGTGCCGTGAGCACATGTGATTATTATCTACAAATCTGGCGATGAACGTGACAGTGTGTTTGTCCCACGACGAGCTCGCCTGCCCCGAAAATGACCTGAAAACTTTTGGCCTTGTTGTCTTCAAATGCATTGTTATCGATGCTTTGTAAATTATGTATTGGACACTTAGATGTCTGAAGTGTGCATACCTCAGAAATAACTATTGTTGCATGTGTAGATCTCTTGAAGTTCCACTAGTTTTAATCGACCGGTATAAGGCTTATGACCGGTATTATGCCAATGCATGTTATAGATGGATTGTTGCCCCCCTCTCCATCCCCATTTCTTACTGAGTGTATAACTATCAACTTGCATGATAGACCAAAACGTCAGCCAAGGACCTAAATTTGATGAGAACTATTATGGATCACGATACTAAAATGCACATTGTATATCTGACTCATTGCTGAAGGTTACAAAATGTACATGACTGTATAATCTGTCAGTGACTGATTCCCATTTTGTACCCAGGTTGCCCTGGCCTACACGTCCGTCTCCATGACGACCACCTTCACCTCCACGGCATTCTTGGATCCCTTACTGAGAGTCTCCCTGGTGGCCGACGCCCACGTCCGCCTGATCGTACAACAGATTCTCCACACTCTCATTGATCGCCATGGCAACTGTGAGAAGTTACAGGAGATCAGGTGTGCTGAAAGTCATGATGTGCTTTCTGCTTTTGATTGTGCCTTTAATATTATGTTGACACATAAAGCTACCTGTGGCTTTAAGAACTTTGTCACTTCCGAAAATAATTTCATCAGGTTGGTAGAATATAGGATATAGGAGAATTATTTTTCACAATGAGTAGGTTTTTCTTGGCTTACGTTTCCATGTCTCTCAGACACCTTCTTCAGATTGAAGCTCTGAAGGTGTCTTAGAGACATCGAAACATAAGTCAAGTATATACTAAGTACCTACTGATTGTGAAAAAGAATTCTCCTTTATCCTAACTTTGTCACTGTTGTCCTTATTCAAAATTCAATTCAAAAGTAGAAGTCTGTATCAGATTTTAGCACATCTATCTAACTTTATATTTATGACCTTGCAGAATACCCAAGTATATCAATGACCTTGATCTGAAGGTTGAGAAGTGTTCCAGACAAGACTTGGCCTTCATGAGAAAAGTGAGTATACTTTTAAGTAAAAGATATACTTTCTCCTCCTATCCTGTAATTATTAACCTTCTCTCTGCTGCCTAGCCACATAACCAATACAAATTTAGTGCATAAATGGCTACCTTAGCCTGCTGAAGGTTAAGGTGGAGGGGTTAAAAGATGCATCTATCCTCTATCTAGGAGTAACATAACTGTTATGATTTGTTAATATGATTTTACATGGTACATGTTTTGCAAAGGCTTTTTAAAACTTTCAGTCTATCCAATGTTCCACCTAGTACAATGTAGTTGGATCCCTCACTTTGACCTTGAGTAAACTTTCCTCTGTTTTTATTTATTTATTCATTGATCTTTAGGGTAGTCCCTTCAGTTAACGTAGTAACTGATTTCCAAGGGAGCCCTATATACATGTTCACACAACGACGGGTTATACCGCCCCTTACGGGGTGACACACCCGTCCGGGTGAATGATGTAGATCACCATGTGGCTGATACGAGACAGAGGTCGCCAGGCCTCCATCCGGGTGATTTGAAGTGAATCACCAACTTCCGACAGAAGGATTTGCACCAATGCACACCGCACCATCGCACGTGTGGGGGTTCTTTAACGTGCATGGGGTATGGCTCTCCCCATACACGGGACCTCCATTTAACGTCCTATCCGAGGGACGACTCATTTTTCACTTGAGTAAAGTGAGGAAAGTCGTGTAAAGTGCCTTTCCCAAGGGCACAAGACCGGCAACACGGCAGGCAGATTCGAACCGGCGACCTCTCGGTCACGGGCCGAATACACTGAGCTACGCGGCCCCGCCCACTGAGCTACGTGGCCCCTCTGTACTCCATCCAGATGATTCTGTCCTTTTCTCTACACCAAGTGTGCTCTTACCCAATGCCACCTTAAATCTAATCTACCTTTCCATAACTTGATTTCACAGTTAAGCCTCCTACATTTCCCAATTTTCAACTCTCACATCTTGGCTTTAAACTTGATTAAGTAGGCGTAAGACTGGGATAAACCAAGGCACAACTTAGTTA
This sequence comes from Branchiostoma floridae x Branchiostoma belcheri, assembly GCA_019207045.1. NCBI lineage: Eukaryota > Metazoa > Chordata > Leptocardii > Amphioxiformes > Branchiostomatidae > Branchiostoma > Branchiostoma floridae x Branchiostoma belcheri. The sequence continues at coordinate 23,399,593 of CM033025.1, read as the reverse complement.
TCCTTTTGTTTCCAGGAGTGCTTGTGGTTGACAAATACACACAGATTCCTCCTTTAACTCAATTATTCAAAAGTGTATCATAATAAGGTTAAACTTAAAGGGACTATACCAACCACAGGTTTGCCTAATGTACGTGTGGTAGAATGTATCATTTTTCTGATCATTGAATAGTCATTGTCTTGTTGTAGTCGTTTTCTGTGTGGAAAATTTTGCCAGCACACTCTGTAAACAGAAGATCATTTGATCGTTAAGAGTGCTAGAAATGCTGAAACATGATTTTAATACATTGGGCAATGTAAATCCTGCTTGGCCATCGAATCTTGAAATTTCCTCTGTTTAAAATGTGTAAGATGGACAATTATCTTGATCAAGCAATCTTTATCAATCTGAAATAAAAAATGGTGGCATTGTGTGTGGTGTAACTAGAGTGTTGGGCTTGGAACTGAGAGGTCCAGAGTTCAATACTCGCCGTGCCCTCGGTGTTGTGCCTTTGGGAAAGATACTATTCATCATCTTTCTCACTTCACCCAGGTGTATAAATGCGTACCTGACTTCTGTCAGAAAGGCAAAAGACTACCTTTACCATCTGTACTTTGTATGTGGCACTATTAAAACAAGTTACTAGTTTGAGTGCAGTGGCACATTGTCCTTGTCTGTCCCAAAGCATTTAAATGAAAATTATAAGAAATCAGAATGAACTATCAGAAAAGTTTAACAGAGTATTTGAAGAGTCTTCACATGATATTGATGCCATGTTCCTGTTCCCAGCACGGCCCCCAGTTCTACTCCATGCTGTATGAGAACCTGCTGCAGCATGACAACAGTGATGAGAACTTCCACGCCATCTACTGCACCATGGCCCTGCTGTGTGTGGAGATGGGAGGGGAGGATGTACTGGTGGAGCTGCTCAGGCTCACACTGGGGCTGCAGGTGGGGTGGATGGATGGATGATGGAGGGAGGGAGGGACAGATGGAAGGATGGATGGAAGGAGGGATGGATATGGATGGATGGATGGATTGATGGATGGATGGATGGATGGATGGATGGATGGATGGATGGATGGATGGATGGATGGATGGATAGATGGATGGATGGATGGATCAATCGATGGATGGATCAATCGATGGATGGATGGATGGATGGATGGAACAATCGATGGATGGATGGATGGATGGATCAATCAATGGATGGATGGATGGATGGATCAATCGATGGATGGATGGATCAATCGATTGATGTTTTTTCAAAACTTGTAATGCATAAGAGTACACACTTCCAAACTACCAATCAGTAATAAGGACATTCTAGCTTGAATGTACAACTAAAATGATTCTGTAGTCAACAATATGAGTCTACAATTTCCAGGCCTGCCTGTCTTAAAGGCACATCTTAGGAAAATATAATAGACAAGTAACCATATCTTGCACACATGTAGTTCCTTTGATATACAGTCAAGGTGATTTCAAGATGATTGGTAAAGCTACTATGAATGTTACACCAATTTATTCAATGCTATGATTACATGTAGGAAATTGCCTGCAAACCACAAGAGGAAAACGACCTCTCAACTCCGCACATCTGCAAGCTCCATGCTGTCCTTGCTGCATACTTGAACCTGATCAGTCAACTAACCGCCATCCCTGCCCTGTGTCAGCATGTCACCCAGGTGAGTCATCTCACACATTTTAATACCTACAGAAGTTTAAGCTAAGGGCACAACCCGCCATACATGCAAATACGTGCTGTCTACGTGCCAAAACGTGGGCAATCTTTTGGGATCCGTAAGTGATAAGTACCGCCTCCGTACAAAGTTGTAGGGACTGCGATGGATTTTGGAGCACGCAGATACGCCATAGAACTTTATGTGCAGGCAAAACTTTGTGTGCCATCGGTTATACCAGCATCAATTGTGAAATCACAACCAATAGTACTATGATTAAGTTTTTTCATGATAAACCAAACAGTCATGTTTTCTAAGCCTCTAAGGTGTCAAAGCAATAAATCACTACAGCCTTGTATATGTCATACTCGTTGCAATGTAGCACATTGCACATTGTCTAGTATGAAGTTTAGATTTAAAGTTGTATTATGCTGATTGTGACAGTGTGTGTAAGTTGTATTGGCCTCTTACACACAAGCTCTTGCAGTGAGTGTTTCTTCTCCCTCAGGGCCCCATCACCAGCACAGAAGACAGTTCATACTTCTGAATATTTCATAACATACCTCTTTCTATGGACGTTCATGTATATAAATGAATGATGAGGCCAATTTTCTTGTGTCTTGTTAAGCCCTTTCACCCCACTCAAGGGCTAGGACAATCTGACTTTTTTTCGCACAAATGAATGCAGCACTTAGAGGGTAGACTGTACCATTTCCAAGGTTAGGGGTGTACATGATTGCCAACGTATCTTTGTTGACTTTGAAATCAAAATCAGCATCATTTGTTGTATCTATGGCTTGTGCTTTACAAAGAAAAACGACATAACAATTGATTTTCAACAATAAGACAATTAGATCTCCCAAAATTGAATGCAAGGTGGTGTACACCACCCCTGGCTACTGCAGGTCCTGAGTCCCGAGCTGGAGATTCTGCAGACATGAGCAAGAATTAACCTTTTACTGTGAGAGAACAGTAGTGAGATGTTCAATGTACCAGTAGGTGACAGTAATGTATGCCTAGACTGGAGGATTCTGATTGTTGAATTCTGCAGTTCTCTTTAAATTATTTTGATCATCATCATCATCACCACAGCCATGGTAAGGTTTTGAAATCATTTTGTCAGAAGCTTTGATAACTATATATATCCCTTTACCATAATATATCCCTGTGGGTTCTCACAGTAACTGCAACAGTTGTAGAACCTTAGGCAGTTGCTGTATGACATTTTGTGTCTGCACCTTTCCAAATCAAGAAAGATTGGCAGTCTACTGTCTACAACTGAAAGGAAACAGGGAAATCCCATGAACTTGTCATGTGAATACTATCATATTGGTGATGTTTCTTATTTGTGATTTTCAGGTTTTGGAAACCAGGAAGCAGGAAGCACCTTACTTCCTACCTGAAACTGCCTTCTTGGAGGGAAACAGTCTGGACCAGTGAGTAGTGTTGAGATGGCCATCAGTGGTTCTTCTTTCTGCAGAGGTTGCAGCAGCTGTTTTGCAGTGAAGTAGCTACCAATATGCGGGTGGAACAATAATTACAGCATAACCAACTTTGGCCCAAATTGGATGTTGTGAATTGCTTAGACTGTACATTCAAGTGCTTTAAGTTTGAGACTTGAGACTTATGACATATATGACATTGGATACAACATATACTGAGTGACTGTAAACATTACATCCCTTGTAAATCTTGTCATTGTGCATGCATTGGCTATCTTAAGTTTATGCACCAAGTCATTGTCACAAGAAAGCCAAAACATTCAGAAATTTTGCTCATCATGTTACTAAGTAGTATTTGTTTTGTGCAATGATAAGTATCCAATATTGGGTTTCACTTTGGGTAAATTCCACATAGTTGTTTTAAGTCCCTGCTTTTTCTTCATATCATATGTTACAAAGTGACTTTGCTGTGTAACGTTATTACCTAACTTTGTGTTGTATGAGTTTGACAAAGGTGCTGTATTGTACGTAATTCTGAACAGTCATTATGTATAATCCCTTATATCAGTATTTATTGCATTTTCCCTTTGTCACACTGTAGGGTGACATTGCCAGACACAGTGGACACCAACTTGTTGTTCCACCAGAACGCCATCAATGAAGCCATGGCCAGCAGTGGGCACGAAGTCTCCAGACTCTCACAGCCGTTCGTTCCTCTTAGATCAGGTCAGCACGCCAAGGAAAAATAGATAGATTTGAAAGTTAATAAAATAATTGTTTTTATTCTCTGCATGGATGCCAAACCTTACTTATCAAGGACCTCTATGATTCTGTATAAAGATTTTCCAAAGACGAATGTATATGTGTGAGATTCAATGTTTTACCACTAAGTTCAACTGTTTTATTCCTTGATCCTTTGGGCCCTTGTAAACTTCTCATTGGATAATAAGGAGTTACCCAGGAAACTGGATATGATTTTTCCAAAAATGTATCATGCAAAACGAATGTCAATTTAGTGAAAGTGGAAGCAACGGCAGTATACTGCATGATTACTTGAGACTTTGAAATACCTTTAAAGAAATCTTTTTTGTTTTAGATTTCCCATCTCAAAGCAGATACAGTATGGATGTCCAGTCCATCAACATCGAACTGGACCAGGTGGACACCCCAGGCAGGGACCGGGTAAGGCATGGTTCAACACTTTGGAAGGTTCCCACAGTTAATGCTAGTTCACCTTTATCCATGCTAACAGTTAACCTATATCTGTCATATTTGAATCGGGATATTTGGTGATATGAAGTCGACGGTCATGCAGTGGATTCAAATTGCAATATTTTGAATGAATTGAAATTTGAAACCACAAACTGTCAAATTGATATCACCAAATACCCTGATTTAAATACAGCGGATATATGTCACCCTCCGGATAAAGGTGAACTAGCATTACATTGAAATAAGTTCTCAATACTGACATAAAGGAAAAGAGTCCCTTTTGAGTACGACTTTGTATTTCTTTCCTATGCTTTCCAAATGTATCATGGTTTGTCACTTTCTGAAGTAGTTTAGTGTTGTCCTATGTTTTCCCATACTTACAGATTGGGACACATTAGATTACAGGTTTTTATTTATTAGGAAATGTGGAGACCCTTGAATAGGCATTGTCTTCTGTGGGTATTGTACACAATAGCATGTTTCTCCTTTGTTATTCTAACTTTTCTTTTCATGATCATGAAGTAGACTATATTGTTCTTGACTTGCACTGACACTTTACTTCATAATCTAAAGAAACTGTTAAATTTTTTAAGTTACCTTCTTCCCTATGTTTTTGTTCTCTTTGTACTACTTCTGTTTCCTTTTGTTTCTTTGTTCCTAGACAAGTTTCCGTGCATGTAGTCTTGTGGTAAGTTCCCAGTGCTTTTACCCCAGTTTCTTTCTCAATTTTCAAAACATACCTTCCAAAGCAGTATTAGATATTGTATTTCCTTTAAGCACATTTATGTATGTATATTTGTGTGTGTCTGAGTGTAATATACATTAGATAATATAATGTTGATAACTCCAAATATGCAAATAACTTGTCTCGTGTTTTTTCTTAATCAGAAACACCCAGGGGAGGAAATCACCTTTGAAACTTTGAAGAAGACCTTAAGTAAGTCCTCATGTCTTACCTTGAAGATAGGCTTACATTATATCTGTTCCTTGTTCCTTATATATTATATATATGGCCTCTATTTATTCAATATGATAGTTAACATAGAAACTTTTATGTACAAATTTATAAAAATATCAGTACTGCATACACAGTATTAGCTATTACGCCCAAAAAGTCTACAGCTGTATATTTAGTAAATTTGTTGCTTTAGCAGAGGAATACCATTCATAAGGCTAGCAAAAGGTATGTTGGCAAACCAAATTGTCTACTTAGTAACATTATATACATGCATGGTACAAATGTACTGCAACAATATTATATCTATGTTACATGTTGTGTATGGCTAGTCAGAAACTTAGTGTATTTTTATGCTGCCCTAGTTGGGCTAGGTTAAAAAAACACGAACCTGACCATGTAACTATAGAAATTTCTAATCTCTTGTTCTCTCTTCAGCTGAGAAGACCCCGGATGCAGAAGATGATGAAGCAAGAAGAAGGGAAGTGGTTGAAAAGTTCCAGAATGCACCATTTGAAGAGATAGCAGCCCATTCTGAGGCCAGGGTAGGCCATTTCCATCAATGCCACAAATCTGTGTTTTATCACTTTGGCAGTTTGAAGAGGGCTCTATATTGTACACCCTGTAGTGTCTATACCCTCGTAGTGTCCGTCCTCTCATGGTGTCCATACCTCCTGTAGTGTCCATACCCCAGGGCCTGTATTGTCTGTACCCCCTGCATCCTAGGTTTACATTGTTTGAAGAAAACTATCAGTTTGAAGCGTGTGAAAGTGTACCCAATGCTAATGGTAATTGTTTTCTTGAAACCTTCTTTTCAGTCCCAGCAACTGAACAACAAGCTGAATGAGATCATGGACATGGTGTCAAAGTAAGTCCATATGACCCCTCTGTTAAAAAATAGTTTTAATGTAGCAATATTTCACAACTTGTTGTGGTTTTGAAATAGAATTATCAAAAGAACACACTATTCATGTATGTTAAAGATGAGATGAATGAATTAAAAAAAAAATTAGAATGGTTGAGAAGGCGTCAGAAGGATGACGGCTGAGACACAACGATTAAAAAAATCAAAAGATAAAAAAAATTAAAATGTTTACAGTGTAATTATAGAGTACCAAGTGGACTGTACTTTTTGTCTCATTTGGCCAATGGACCAATTCAAATGTATTTGAAGGAAGTTTGTATTCATAATATTATGGTCGTATTTGCAATTGCATGTAATCTAGGTTTATCTATGATTCCCTCAGTTGTTACATAAACATGCATTGTCAAAAACTTGTAAAAATCTTGCCAATGATTCCTCCAAAAGACAGGTACCAGCTGATTACGAGATCAGCACCAAGGACAGCATCTATCATGACTTATCTTTTGTAATTTGACATGTTCATTGGCAATGAATATTCTTATTCATCTATAAAATGGAAAGTTATGAAGTGGAATAAATGACCAGATTTCTACTTTATGTTGGGCTGACCTTATTTCAGCACCAAGGACAGGATCATTTTACACACTTTTTATATTTCAGCCATACCATAGGTATGGTGAAATATATTGTTATATTGCAATCCATACATAGTATGGGATTGCAATATATTGCTTTTCCTTTGTTTCTTCTCCTCCTGTCAAAATCTTCAAGTCGATTCAACTTTTTCACTTTTGGGGCAAATGAGCTGAAATTTGGCATGGAGGTAGGGATAGCAAATACCCCCAGGTGTTTTTTTCACTTTTTTGATAGAGGCCTTAGAAATTTTGATATTTAGGGTTTTTGGTCATTTTTAGACAAAATATATATATTTTGGGCCCCTGTGCCCTGGTATTAAACCATAATGACCTGAAATTTGGTACAGAGGTGCATTGGACATATCAGCACAGAAAACCATCAACGCTTTCTTCATAGATCACTTTAAAAATGAGTTATTTTAGGGTTTTGGCCATTTTTGACTAAAAATGTCTATTTTTGGCTCCTATGCCCTTGTATGTAGGCTAAATGAACTGAAATTTGGTATATAGGTGCATTGGATATCTGAGCACAGGGCTCCATCAACACTTTCTTCATAGATCACTTCAAAAATGAGTTATTTTGGGGTTTTCGGCCATTTTTGACAAAAAATGTATATTTTTGGCTCCTTTACCCTTATATGAAAACCTAATGACCTGAAATTTGGTACATAGGTGCATTGGACATATGAGCACAGGGTCCAATCAACACTTTCTTTATAGATCCCTTTAAAAATGAGTTATTTTGGTTTTTTGGCTATTTTTGACAAAAAATGTATACTTTTGGCTCCTATACCCTTGTATGAAAACCTAATGACCTGAAATTCGGCATGAAAGTGTGTCTGGCAAGTGCCCACAGTACTTCATTTTCACTTTGGGCATACAATACTTTAAATTGTTGAATTTTGGGATTTTTTGCCATTTACGGACTAAAAATGTTAAGTTTTGGCTCCTGTACCTATGTATGAAAACCAAATGGTCTGAAATTTGGTATGAAGGTACCTACGTTATGTGAAGCCACAGGGCTCTATTCACACCTATGGTGTACATCAATCAAAAATTGTTAAATTTGGGATTGGCATGCATATAAAGATGGATTGCAATATGCTGTATTTGCTCCCAAGCAAATGTCGGCCTTTCTAGTATTCGTAATGTTTCTTTCTTTCTTTCTTTCTCCTGTCAAATCTTCAAATCGAATCAACTCCGCCATTTTTTGACCGATTGACTTGAAATTTGGCACAAAGGTAGAGTAAGCCAATACCCCCAGGTGTTTTTTTCATTTTTTTCATATCTGCCTTTAAAATGATTTTATTGAGGTTTTTGTCAATTTTTATGTATATTTCGGGCTCCTGTACCCTGGTATTACAGCCGAATGACATGAAATTTGGTACAGAGGTGCCTTGATCATATGCTCACCTAGATTCAATAACAGTTTTGGCATACGGTACAACAAAATGCTTAATTTTGCGATTTTTTGCCATTTTTTGACCAAAAAAGGACATTTGTGGCTCCTGTAGCCTCGTTTTACAACCAAATGATCTGAAATTTGGTATAAAAGTGCCCTTCAATTATGTGCACATAAATTCAATAAAATTTTTCCCATACGGTACAACAAAATGCTTAATTTTGCGATTTTGGGCCATTTTTTGACCAAAAAAGGACATTTGTGGCTCCTGTAGCCTCGTTTTACAACCAAATGATCTGAAATTTGATATAAAAGTGCCCTTCAATTATGTGCACATAAATTTAATAAAAGTTTTCCCATACGGTACAACAAAATACTTAGTTTTGCGATTTTTGGGCATTTTTTTGACCAGAAAAGGACATTTTTGGCTCCTGTAGCCTCGTTTTACAACCAAATGATCTGAAATTTGGTATAAAAGTGCCCTTCAATTATGTGCACATAAATTCAATAAAAGTTTTCCCATACGGTACAACAAAATACTTAATTTTGCGATTTTATGGCCATTTTTGACAAAATTTGGACATTTTTGGCTCCTGTTCCCTCGATTTACAACCTAATGACCCGTAAATTGGTAAAGGGGTGCTCTAGATATCTATTCAAATGACCCATGTATAATTTTTGGCATGGACCACTTTAAAATGATATATTGGGGATTTTTTTGGTCATTTTCCAATGGCCAAAGGGGTCAACGTAACGACCTCAAGGCCTATTGTTGCATGAGGGAGATGGCTGAAATATGCTGTATTTGCTCTCAAGCAAATGTCGGCCTTTCTAGTTTTAAGTATTGTTTTCAAGCCCACAAGAATGTGTGTATAACGTCTACAGCAATGCTAGTGATTAGGCAATCATCAGAGATTTTTAGAGTATGGACTATTTTGAATTTAAAAAGTTCAGGATTCTGGGGTGTAAAAATTAACCACCTTACCTTATATCCATGTGTCAATTTCATCATAGATTCTTTTAATTTGCTCTTGAACCCAGTCTCTTACAGTACTTTGAAAAAAATTACTAACAGACATCTTAAACTTAAAACCATAGCTCCAAAATAATCTTGCCATGTGAAATATGGTAAAATTGGGAATAATTTATAAAGACTTTGACAGTCTTTCATTCTAAATAATAATATGCATAAAGTAGGGGGAAAGTTTACTAAGTAAATTCTGGTGTAGCAGTTTTTATGATTGACATTTGTAATATTTTGTCTTGTGATCACTCCAGGCCATCTGTGGATGCCTCAGGCAGAGTTGTGTCACTGTCAGGACCCTTCCAAGTCAAGTCTGTTCCTGTCTACGAGATGCAGTTCCCTGACTTGTGTGTGTACTAAAATCCTATCACTTATCCACCTTGCCACCCCTTGACACAAATGGACAGATCCTCAATGTGATTGTTATGTGTGGACTGTACCACTGCGTATGAGATGGTGTGAAACATGTTTTCCTGCCAGATATGTTGTTCTTTTCTGACATTATCAAAATATGTGATCTGTCAACAGTAATTGAAAAATGCACCTGGTCCACTTGTAACTTCACCTTAAAAAACTGTCTTTTTTGCTACAAATAATATTGACACCCTTCAAATCATGATGTCCCTCTCCTGAGTAGAAACTTAAAGCCGCTGAAGCTTGTGCAGTAGTAATTTATAACTGGTGTAAGTTTAAGAGCATAGGAAATCCATGAAAACTATGACAAACTTGTGAATAATGAATGTAGTTAAACAGAGATCAGATGTAATTCTGAAACACTTGTGAAAAACTGTCCAAAGCTCTACCAAGATTGTAAGTCAATTGTATAATGTGTAAATGTTATTGTTATGCACGTATCATGATGTTAGTATATGCTCAATGTTTAGAAAATGTTGCTCAATGCACACAAGTACGTACTCTGGTATTTTGTACATTTGGTGACTCTGGTACAGGTCTTGCCATTTTATATCATGTGTTTTTTTGTTTGTGTGTTGTTGTTTTTTAACAGAAAAATGTCCAGTATTGTAGTTTGTGTACGAGATGACATGCTGTATACATGCGGAACTTTATCACCTGGTTTAGAACACCCGTATGGAACGTTATCGCGGCCCAGGTATGACATAAATACATATATTAGCACATCATGGGTGCATTCAATTAGATGTAAGTTTATGTATTTCAATATGGGAAATCTATTATTTTGTTGGCTTGCCACAAATGTAGATAGTGTACAGCTTTAAATTTGTTTATTCTGATTGCAAACTTATCACATTGGGAAGGGAAAAAACTGTAAACAAAAATTTTTATGCACCACTTGGTATTCCCCCTTCTATGATGAAAGAGAATATTCAAATAGCATTTCACAACTAGAGCTTGTTGCTCACTCTCACTAGAGCTTGTTGCTAGTGTTCCTATTTGATACAGTAGGGGGATAGAAGTCTTTAGGTGAATGTGGCAATTTGTTAAGTATAAAACATAAATTAGAACTAGTACTGTACATACTGTATATTTGGCCTGTATTGTTCAAGTTTTGATTTTGTTATATGTAAAAAAAATTAAAATGTGAGAAAATATTCAGTGTTAAAAGTCAGTGTTGTCTCCTGAAGCTAAGAAGCCAGGGAACTTTATCTGAAACTTCCAGTGATTCTTCCAAGTTTGTAAAGAAAAAGTAATGAAAAAAGGCAAAATCTTCTCAAGTTTTAGTAATTATCACCGGATTTAAAGAGAGAGAGACTCAATTTAGAGATAAGTTAGTACAGATATGACACTTTGCAAATAAGTAGATAAAAACTATACTGTAACATCTGTTTGTGCACTCATGCAAGATGGTTCAATAGAGTGATACTTCACATCTTACTTGTCAATGGGTTGTATTTTAGTAAATGGCTAGTAAAACTGGACTGAGTAAATGAATAGAGATGTTTTCACTAAATGTTGAAAATGAATGTTGCTACATGTATTTTACTGCACTGATTGCTATTCTAGAAGTAGTGATAAAACACTGTGACATTGTGACAATGCCGGTGCAAGGAAAGTGTAATAAAGAGCAATTCTGGTACAGTGTAACAGTTGCCTTTTGGGTTTGAAGGTGGTAGATGTTAACTGACATGCCTCAACTTCTGTTTGTGTTTTGCATCTCATGCAGGGAACATCTATCTTCTATTCTTTACTAGAGAGTTGTTTCAAGTTTTCACTGATTTAGAGAGTGGCCTAAACATGGAAGAAAATCAGAGGGGATGGAAACTGTATACGGTTCCTTACTCATAATTTTGGGTCAAGAGTATGCATCATTTTACATGTGGAAAGAATGAACATTATGCTATGTTCCTTTGCTTTGTTACCCATGGCATCTGCTGGAAAGTACGACAAGCAATCTTTTTATACTGTTCTGCAGGTCACTTTTAGGCTTTGCAAATTTGATTTTCCTGTAATTGATTGAATTTCCTTTGTTATTTTCTCGGTACACTGTATCAGGCTTCATTGCAAGCCATCTCTCCCTGATCAGTTTGACAATACCAAGAGTGATCCAACGATACAATTTTTATCAACATTCACGTGGATATTAGAATCTACTTAAATGTACCACGAGAGTGGTAACTTAACTCATTTACAATGTGCGACATGTTAAGCCAGGCATTTTAAAAGATCGAAAAAATAGATGAACAGTTAAGTCCATTTCTGAAAGCAGTCCCTGAGAGAGCTTTGGACATTACGCCTGTTGTCATTATGCACAGGAGAAACTAAAAACACAGAAAAGGGTATTGTTCAGAAACGTGCGGTTGCCTTGGTATATGTCTGGTTTTGTAATCTAGTTTTCTACATGCTGACCACTTACTAATTTCACCAGGACGACCGTGGCCTAACCAGCTTACACACATCCCATCAGTTAAGGTGATTTACCTTAGTGTGGACAAAGTGTGTTACTAACTTCCTTAAAATCTAACCCACAGTCCTTACCCGGGACAATGCTGTCCAATTCCAACAAGATTTTAGACTGCAAATTAGACAGGGAAATTTTGACAAAGAGCATGCTAACACTTTGACGTAATATAAAGACCAGGGAGCTGGCAACGTTGCTTTTAGTTTCTTCTTGATATGAAGTTCAACATAAATGTGGGGCAGGACACGTACTCTGTATATATTACAGATGCATCGGATGTAAGTACATGTAGTATAATTTAGATTACCAAAATTTAGTACACTGTGGTGTCAACACATTCAAATGATTGTCGACTTTCCATTCACATCACACACAGACTCTGCAATGGTAACGTCACAAGAATGAAATCAAAATCATTTCGATGAATGACATGGTACTTTAATCTTGGGGCATGAAATGAGGATGAAATGACATGTACAAAGTAAGCGGAGCAGCACACTGGGTTATAACACAGAACTTCCTTGATACATTTTTTCCGGATCTTAAGTCTCTATGGGAAGGGTAGTAGACAATAAGACTACTTCGAAGATCAAGGAGAATAACGCACGCCTAGATTCCCGTTTGATCTTCTGCATGATTTGTGACGTGTTTGTTTGCTAAACAACAAAAAGCACACACTGGTGAAAAATGTACAAACACAACCATCCACCACTATAGGTGAAAGTTTGGTGATGGTTTGGTGAAAAAAGTTTCTGGGACTTTCGTTGGCAAGTGCTGCGTACATGTTACGGATAAACATGCAGCAAATATGTGATGATTCTTGCACACGCGACACATATGAACTATCGGCATGCACGTGGAGTCAGGTGTCTCGGCGACCCCCGTGGCCCAGCCTGCCGTCTGCTCATTCGTCTTCCTCCGGCTCGGCGCCCGTGCGGACGTACGTCAGGAAACCCACCCAGTTGAACTGGCCCTTCTTGTTCACAGCCCACGGGGCTCCCGCCAACATCTTATTCCACTGCGCAAGGATGACAGAGAAAGTATGAAGATATCAGACATTTGGTACAGTAATCTTCTATTGAAGTGACTGTAAACATGCAAACTTTTTACTGACATAATCGTTCAAATTACTTCAAAATAAAAAGTGGAAAATTCACAACGCCACACACCGCGCCACCGAACAGGTGATGGAGGGATAAGGAGTGCGGAAAAAGTCCCCATCCCTGATCAGAGAGCGAGGTGAATACTTTTTACGAGCCATAAGAAAGAGGGTGGATGGGTCTTGGATAGGGAAATGACAGGACCCTCCTCCCCCTCATATCTCAACATCCCCATTTCCTAGTATCCCTATTTGACCCGACTTTCCACCTGTTCCTCCCAACCACCCAAGTCAAACTGTGCATCATCCCTTGTTGTGTTATTGGCATACGTGCTCATTTGCATAACTCCCCTGATTGGTTACCCTACAAATTGAGTTAATTGGCCACCTGTTTTTGGCGCGCGGGAACAGGTGTGACGCTGTGAATAGAACGTGCTCAGACGACCAGCAGGGTACACGTCATCCCACAACAACACAAAATAAACAATAGTCTGAAACGTTTGCCTACCTCATCCTCTGAGAACCTGTCACCCCTCTCACAGAAGATCTCCTTTACCCTAAAGGAAGGCACAAATCCAACCATTAGTTATTCTTTCTTCATGGTACATGTGAATATTTGACAACTCGCGTATCTGCAAATCTTCCGTTTTCAATCAGGTTTCTTTCATACTGTAACATGCTGAGGATTTTACGTTTACAACTTCAGTTGCACAGAGACTTAGACTTACATTTGTGATAGAATAGTTTGTTACCAACTAAGAACAACTCACTTCAGCTTCGGCAGAAAGCCTTTGCCCTTAGGGTCAAACTGCTTCATTCCGTCCAAGAGCGCCTGAACGGGGTTGGTGTCTGAAGGAAAAATGGACAAAAAGACAGGTCAAACTTTGTGGAACTATTTCACCGTGAATTTTGCTCTTCTTGTGTTATCGTTACTCGGTGTTCGGTTGGAAAAGGGTATAATAAGTACAGTCGCATAGCTGGAAATTTCTAAAACTGGTGTTTTTAAAACAAATTTGGCACACATGAATTTGAGTGTACTCCAAGCTAACGTTAGTATAACGTTAGATAAGGAGGAATCTCAGTTTCCGCCCAGAATTGGTTCTATGACGTTTTTGGCCGTTTTCAGTCAAAAAATGGCTTTTGTGCCCTAGCGATGTAACCAAATGACATGGAATTCGGAGATGCCTATGACATATTCCAATAGGTCAGCTGACGAACACTGGATCAGATATGTATAAAACTGTAAGCATTTCTTCTGGTGAAAAATGGCATTCCTCTTATTCTCTTTGTTCCATTTGCACGTTACGTTTTGAATTATTCACTCTACCATAGTAACCCTTACCCTTCATCTTGTTTCCGAACAGAGACAGGAAAACCTGGAAAGAGATGGGCTCGGAAGCCTCCGCGATCATCTTGTCTATCTGTTCCCTGAAGTCGTCCGGGTTCTTACCTATTGATAACATGTAAACAACACATAAAGACGTGTGATTTGTCTTCCAGGGACTAGGATGTTATTCACATAATGCGACATCGTGTGTATTCATGTTTTCTTTTTCTCTGGAAGTTCAGAACTATCAGCTAATGAAAATTAGATCTAGAAGGCTGCTTTGACTTTGACTTTATTCAGATCCACTTTTAGCTATTACAACATTGCTCTCAGGGATGGTAAAGATATAATATATATGTGGATGGGGATGAAGGAAACGACACAACAAGGCATTGGCTAGTCAGGATGGTTCACGGAGAGATATTTACCAAATGAGGCATACGTATCCTTCAGATCCTCCTTGTCGACGAAGCCATCTCTGTTCTGGTCCAACACTCCGAATGCCTGGAATGCAATACAGGAGGATAAGGTTACCAGACTGGGCGTGTTAAGCGGGACCCCTACCGAAATATCATATATTACAAGTGCCTTGTTGACAGTTGTAAGGTATTTTCTGTCATGGTGTGGTTTTAAGTAACATTCTCATTGTACATTCTGAATAGCTTTGAGTGCATTGTGGAAAAGTAATTTATGGTAGCTTTTTGTACTCATCTGTTTCATGTACTGAACGGGAAAACACCCTCCGGTTTGCGTTATGTTGCTGTATATGTTACAATGCACAAGCAATGCAAGCTGAAATGAATGTAACGTCAAAATACAGTGCAGCGATTTATATATTGCATGAGGTCTTTTACTGGAAATGTGATTCAACAAACAAACACACACACAGACAGGTCAATGAAGACACCAGGAAACAAGTCTCACCTCCTTAAACTCCTGCACCTGGGATGAGTCAAACGTGGTGGCAGTAGTGGTGGCACGCTTGCCTCCTCCTCCTCCACCGCCTCCCTTCCTTCCCTTGCGACCCTAGACGTGCAAATTAGATGTAGGATACCATCGTTTACATCTTTCTTGACATCCAGAAAGCACCCAGAGAGAAACCATGTTCGGTTATCCTTCATTGAACAGTCATGTGTATGGATGCTGATATTCAACTAATCATTTTTTTTGCGAAACTGAATAACGTTACATGTTTGATTACAATTGAGAAAAGTACTAACGGTTACTTCTCTAATGCGCGGTCACTTTCGTCGTAGGACGTCGCAAAATTTACATTTAAGTTGTGACAGACCCAACAACAGACAGCATTTTCCAGAACAATACAGCTCAATTTTGATCGACATATGCACAACTAAAACCAAAGAATGCCCTCAGTTTACGGTCGTGCGACCGACGACGTCGTCCGATGAAAGTGACCAGACGCTTACAGTATATTATACATGATATACACTCACCAGTGAAGGTCCCATTGTCGAGGCTCCTTGGCAGACATATTCAACTAGTCTGTAGGTTTGTTCTTAGTTATTTCTTTATGTCTATTTACTAGTCTGTAGACTCTACCGTCACCCCGATGACGTGGCCACGGAAATACATTTACACTACATCCGGACAAAAACCCTTACATCTTTATAGTCCTAACTTGACGCCAATGCTTATTGTGCCATGTAAAGTTACAATGGGCTTGGATAATTATTGAAACATTAAAAAAAAGTCGGACGATTTTGACTGTGTTCCATCACGTTATGTCATATAGGCCGCCATCTTTCGATACGAAAATGTATGTACACACCACGTATCGATGGTAAGGATTTCCAAAGGCTTCCTTTTATTCCATCACGGAAGTTACTATTGTTACAAAACACATGGCCGTCAGAGCTCATATTCATTCCAGTGCTCTAGTCGTATCAGTATGCGACTACAATAACTCCTCTTGGTCAGCAATATGTTTCGTGATGCCAAAAAAGGACATTTGGTGTGATGGAAATTATCTCTATACCAATAGTCTCTATAGCCTTTATTTCGGGGCTATCTTACTACCGCCATTTATATACTAATGAGATAGTATTGGTTTAACTTATTCCTATATAGAAATGACGTCTGGTTAATTCTAATCTGTAACACAGAAGAGACACGACTGAATCGTGGATCGGAGACAGTGCAACCTCGGGAGATGCCATCCATACTGGGACATATTAATAGCACACAGGGGAGGGCACGAGCAACCCCACACTCACACAACATTCAAGGAATTCCTATTACATATCCTATATGTACAACAATGCAAGAAGAGGTCCGTTATAACTGCAGTTATCTGTGTCCGATTCTTTCTTACCGTATTTCATCCGGGGATAATTCATAATGTGACCATGCATCTTTGTCACAGACTATGATGATGAATGCAGTATAGTTTATGATCTATAATTATTTCATACATGTATTTCCAAATGCCCGATTAAGGTTTCAGAGCTAGGAAATACTAGAATGATATTACTTAGAGAATCACGTTATAGAAACATATTGGGGGCAACAAGAATCTTTCCAATACGAAGGATGCTTGACATGGCCATTGTATAAAATGCATTTGGAAAATTAATCTCACTTTAGAATGCTCAGTTATAATTTATACCTAAACGCTATATTTAGAAGAAGTTCTACCCCTGCCTTTGTGATACAGATCAACCGTCTGCCTCATTGTACTGTTTCAATTGAATGAATATCAATTCTGGTTCATGGTTTATCGTAATTTGTTATGGTTTATCGTTATTGCAAAGGACAAAGAGCTATATGTCATTTGGCTAGCGCTCGTTTTATAGCAGTCGGTGAGGCTTGTCCCCAAAAGCTAACTGCAATGCACTGACAATCTTTCTTATCTTAACACAAAGCCTGTTTAAATAATCACTACACATATTGTTAAGACATCGAAGATAAATACAACGTATAGCGATGCTCTTACCATTTTGTTCCAAGTGTTCCAAGTCCCAAATCACTGCCACCAACCAAGGAAAGTGCGAGGGGTGCTATGCCACCAAAATGCCGGACGATTTTATTGAGTTTCCTTCTCTTTTATACCTGGAAATCGACACCTCGCACTGTCATTGGTCGGCTGTTTTCGTCATTGAATTTTAAAGAGGGACACGCTTTGCTTTCCTTGGGTTATGGGTATCTGCCAGAGCGAGTTAGCAGTTTCTAAATTTGTTTTCATTGTTTTTGCATACGAGTTCGTATTGTGATACGCGCGCGGCTGACCGGAACATACCAACGAGGACAGGGGTGATAAGCTTTACTTTAACTGGCAGCAAACTGCACCCATTTTCATTATCAAAATCGGACGTTGACATGATTATTACCATGAGTAAGATCCACAATTATTCTATTACTTTGTTGTGCTGCTTTTGCCCCTTTTCTTTAAATCTTCTGGACATCAAACTTAGAACGACCCAAATAGATAAAGACAGCTGGAGAAATATATAAACCCGCTATAGGGGGTATATAAAAAGCGTGAGGATATTTCAATTAAAAAGGTAGCATGGCGAGGTATTAATTTCTGTGTTTCAAGTGTTTCGAGTTAAAGGTCCCTGGCCCAACTTTTACTCAACATACTGACAGTCACGTAGGTTACTGGTGGAATTGAAAGACTCGGGGTTTCACTATTCTAAACTTGGAAACGCGTCAGATAACCGTGAGGATGAAGTGCATTGCCTAAACGCTCTAGCAATATGGAGCTACATTGCAATTGAAAATAGTTGTAATGAGAATACAACTATTAAGTTTGTACTGAGATACCTTACCAAAAAGAGATTGCCACCCGCGTGTGTTTTCGTACCAATGGGATGAATTGTAAGTTTAGCAGAAGATACCTCGGAAACAAAAATGGTTCAACAAGTGCTCGGGTGGGCAGGCTAGTGTTTATTCCACGTGTCTGTCCATGAAAAAATGACATTGCAATCACTATTCCATAACCAATGTGGGGACATGACAAGCCGAGTCCAGCTTGAAGACGAAATGCTATTCCTGGCTGCCGTGTACCCACTTTTAGTTATCAGAAATAACAAATGGCAAATATTAAAAGATGTATATACATTATCCAAACATAATATCTCCTAAAACTCACGTACACGGCGAGAGAAAAAAAACTACCACTACGCTGACACACAAACATGTATGGATTTGCGACATGTAATCGGTTGCTTCGTTGCGTTTGGTTGCTACTTAACGTGTTGTCTGCCAAATAAGATGTTCGTTTTGGCCATTTTTAGAAATCAATATCTTAACGGTTGTTCAAACTATACCCCCGTACCCTGTCATAGTTTTGACCCACATGAGCGACGGAATTTGTACCTGTAACAGGTGGTAGCCTTTTCATATAGCTGACAATGCGCCGACCAACGTGGAGGAGAGATGATGTACAAGAGACAAATTCTGTCGGATCATGTGGAGCAAACCCTCATTATCCATTTATCTGATCTATTACTCGTCGACGTCCTCTTCCTCGCCTCCCTTCAGGAAGCGGCAGAAGGCTGGGTAGTGGAAACGGCCCTTCTTATCGACAACGTGTCCGGCACCGGCCAGCAGCTGATTCCACTGGTGAAGAAATAGGGGCAAAAGTAGTTAGTACATTTACTACATATCAAACGGACAGGTGTTTCAATAATATAGGGAGTTACTTTACAAATACGTCATTGTCCAACACACTACGATCTTTATAATCAAAGAGCTGCGCCAGGAGATTCTCACCTCCTCCTCCTTGAACTTGTCACCCTTCTCACAGAAGACTTCTTTGACTCTGAAGAATAAGTGATGAAAAACATAACGTGTGAAAATGAGTATGAGTGTAAATTCAGCATCCTAGGATGTCAGCTAGAAGGTAGACAAAAACGGAACGTCGTGGCAAAGGTTTTCCTCAAACTCAGATCGCTATACTGTTCAATTACCGATCTCAAAGTCCTTCTACAGTAACAGCCTCTTTCCTCGGACGCCAGTCTTCAAAACGAATGTTCACCGCTTTCTACTTGTACATTATCTCCAACTTCTTACTTCATTGCCTTGAAGTGGTATAGTGGTCTACCTTCGAATTCCTTTATTTGAATTTGTTTAGTTTAGTTACGTTTATGTTATTTTGTATATAACGTTATGTATAATGGTAAGATAATGATAAGTAGTTAACTTGAGTGCGCCGCCACTACGTCTGTCTTTTCTGTCAATGAGAATAATAAAAAAAAAAGTGGTCTTTGAACAATCCCGATAAAAAAAGTACGTACAGGGCCTTTGGCAGAAAGCCTTTGTTCCTGGGGTCGAACTGCTTGAAGGCACCCTGGAGGGCACTCTCGGGGTCAGAGCCGGACATCTTGGATCCGAAAAGGGCCAGGAAGACGGTGAAGCTGATCGGTTCTGATGCCTCTCCTATCATCCTGTTCACCTTCTCCTCATCTGGGGGCTTACCTGGAGAAGCGGGAAGGATAACGTTTTATTTCCGTGTGAATATCATAATTATGAGCTTTCATCAGATCTTATAACGCGCCATTACGCGATGTGTATATGACAGAACATCATAACACGAAACACAATTTTGCTAGATTATAACCTTTGGTAGAGTACATATATCATTCTTATCATTGTCATTGTTTGAAATCATACTTGTCACCACATACCTCTCACTATGATAGGAACAGCTATAGATCAGCTAGTATATTACAAAATAAGACATAAAGAAAGAAAAATTTGAAAATTATTCTCAACTAGAAACATTTCATTGAGATTTCATGAATCTTAGTGTTGGGAAAATGTTCTAGTGTCGGTGGATACTTATTTTGGAAATTTTCTAATATCTGTGACTGCTTGGAATCTCCCCGTATGTATTTAATGTACTTGATCTGAAATGGTTGGCACATTGAAGCCATTTGGAATCATTTTTTCACACTTAATCTTCGCTACAAGCATGTGTATGTTCACACCATATTCATACTCAACTA
The DNA here is from genome assembly GCA_019207045.1 of Branchiostoma floridae x Branchiostoma belcheri. Taxonomy (NCBI): domain Eukaryota; kingdom Metazoa; phylum Chordata; class Leptocardii; order Amphioxiformes; family Branchiostomatidae; genus Branchiostoma; species Branchiostoma floridae x Branchiostoma belcheri. Next base: position 23,379,124 of record CM033025.1, on the reverse strand, counting down.
TTTATTTCATTACAGTTAATTTTTTCTAATGCGAGATAAATCTGATGGCCTGTGGGTATACGTTTTTGTTCAGGAACAGCATAGCATATCAAGTAGGAGATTATTACAAAAGAGGGTACGGTTTTTACTTCTAACGTTATAGCTGTGAGTATGGTATCTGTCTGTTTGTCTTTTGATGGGCTTATACCAATCCCATCTCATGCTTGTTCGGAGGCCATTTTGCGTAAAATGATAGCATAAATATGTTCCTGCTCAGGGCAACATGGTTGAGCTAATTTTGGCGCCACATAGATGAATGTGCAAAACCCAAGCTAAGGAGGACAAAAATAAATCCATCGGACACCGGAGCTCCCGAGTTCACAGCATGCTCAGCAGCCGCCATGTTGTTTCACCTGTCAAATGCAAATCATGACTGCCCGGGCAAACTTTTTCTCTGGACGCTAGATCACAAATTGTCCTCTAAAAGTTGATATGAACCATTTCTAGTTGTATGCAAAGAAGATTTTGTGACGTCCTTTGTGTCGAGATGTTACAACGTATATTTTAGTGATGGTCCTGTCCTGTTTGCATGTGAACTTGGGGTATCAAATGACATCACTCTAAAATAACTGTCACCGATACATACATGCCCGACTAGTAACATATGATACCATGTCCTCGTGAACTATTTCTCTTTGTAATTTTCGACTGCAACTTTTCCATCGTTATTTCTTGTGAGACAACCATTTGTATGATTTGGAAGAACTACTTGGAAATTCAGCAACCCTCAGATTTATTTCCTGTGCATGTACCAGAAATTAATTTTCTTCTCTCTAAAGCGATTGAATATAACTAAATGAATCGTTAATTAAGTAGACAGAAAAATCTCACAAACTACTCCCTGTCCCATACATCCCAAGTGGCCTGGACTCGTCACTACAATATCTCGAAACAGAATTATTAAACAAACACACCGTAAAAACACTTCACCATATTTGGTCATTGGGCCGAGTAACTGACAGGAGGCATTGAAATAACAATACCCCCCTATAACAACTACATGCCGATACTTTCGCCGGTTATTTCTAAATATAGTCACCACCACATACTCTACTGGATTCCAGCATCTATAAAACACATGGACCGCTGCCCATCTCTAGTCTCTCTGTGTGACAGCGATGGTCCATGGGCGGATGTTCTTTGCTAGTTATTTGCACGACATGTTCGCGTAAAGATTTTGGAAAGTTTAACACTCGGCCATCATTATGGCACACAAGGATACCATTTGCAACAAAAGCCTTTGGAGTTGCGCGAGGAAAATGGAAACTCATTCGTTTGAAATATGACAAGAGTCTCTCATACCCACGCTATTTTTGTCCCAAATTGTTCAGATTGACAGCATAATATTCTCGTCATCAAAACTAGTTTTAAAAGATCTCAGTGCGTGACATACCCAGGGAAGCGAAGGTGTCCTTCATGTCTTCCTTGTCGCAGAAGCCATCTCTGTTCTGGTCCAGAAGAAGGAATGCCTGTAGAGAAAGAAAGGGCACAAATTTTACTCAACAGTTACATGTTTGTGTACATGGCTTCTAACTTTAGCAAAGACCGATAGTCGAACCGTCAGAAAACAACATAGAATGTTTATGAAATCAACAAACCGAGATATCAATCTTTTAGAATTTTGTGAAGGAAACAGCGATGTGGCACTCATACATCTACCGCATATTGTAGCATATACGTCGATTTGCACCGATGTAACATGATTGACAACATTTTTCTCACCTCCTTGAACTCTTGCACCTGAGATTGCTCAAAGACGGCGCCGACATTGGTGGTGGCACGCTTGCCTCCCTCACCTCCCTTCTTCTTACGGCCCTGTGCGGAGAAAATAGTTTGATGTCAACAATACGATTTTGACTTTTTCAATGCATATATCAATTGTTTAGTCTTGTCAGACCATCGCTCTTTCCAATTTTCAAAGCTGTATCACTTGCCCTGTTTACAGCGTTCTTTCAATTTGAGAGCCATTTTAATCTTACCTTCCTAATATCTTCATGTGCATTGTTGGCAGTCCTTTACAATGTATCAATATGTATGCATTGTTGATCTAATGTTTATGATGATTTAGTCCCAGGAAGGCCATTTGCCCTTGGTTCACCCTGGGATTCCATGAAGTACAGAATGTTGTTCCAGTTGGCAACACTGACTTGCGCTGCGTGTTAGTATGACGTATATTTCTCAGTTCCTGGCATTGTTGCCCTACCATTGTGTCTCTAAGTACTTAGCAGTGCGACAATATTTAAGGCATGTATCGACTATGAAAAGCAACACATTGATTTAGATCAGATCGGGGGGCTTTTAAGTGTAAGCTGTTTTTCTTCGGATTTGCTACTAAGGTTGCAACTGCACATGTATTAACTTATCTTCGTAGTAAAATTAAAATGAATTTACCTTAGACAATTACCTTGCGCTTTGCAATTAAGCCCGTTGTAATCAGTTGTTTTAAGATTTTCTCTCTCCTCTTTGTGAGCTATGTTATTCCAAATTCCGGTTTCTAATTTTGTACCTATCATGTGACTCAACCATCATGATCTACATTCCAACACAATTGATTTTACCACTGGTTTTATGCTACCAGCTATTAAAGTTACACATTGCGCATTTCAAAATAGTTCGGGTTTTTTGTACCGGTTGAATAGAACTAGTACCAGTGGCCTCCTGTTTAGTTTGTGTATTGATCACTTCAACTGAGAAAATGTTTACATTTTTGGCGGGCTAGGCCTAATGGACCGAGGCCAATAAGAAAACAGGCATTCCGGAATTTCAAATTAAAACACGGACGCCGAGAAATCCTTGTGAGGATACTTCAATAAGAGTTGAACCACCGAATCGATCATTTCATGACAGTCAAATGTTGAGTTTATCATTCGCATCTCCGATTGTGCACCTGCCCTCTTATCAATAACCGAGATCTATGAGGTCAACTTTTGGTGTATTCAACGGTACAGAGCGAGGCTCAGTTTGAAAAATATTCAAATCCCCGATATCCGACACATGCAGCTCTAAAAGCCCCTAGCATAACGTACAGTTATACTTGATAGCGATGATGTTCAATTTTGTGTCGTTGTAAAATACCTGACCTAATTCTCATAATAAGCACATTCTCGCAGCATATTTTGGAGACTACAGGGGGAAGGGAACTAGAAAAAATATATCAAATGACTATTGGCCGGAAGCTTTGGTGCTGAAGTGATGAAGTTGCCTGTAGATAGGAATTAGGGCTTCCACCCCGGGTGATCTGAAGTTCAATTGGTCTCAGCGACCCGCGGTGAATGCCAGAAATTTATAGCCGTGGCCGTTGGTCACCGAACACACCGAGGACCTATGGCTATGCACTAGCTTTTATGACTTCCGAATTGTAGCTTTTATGAAGGGCACATCCCTACCGTTAAAGGTCAGTTAAGTGGCTGTGGCTGTCAGATATGCTTTAGCCATGTAGTTAAGTACTTCTATAGGATAGGCATCACTGGCATATGGAACGTATGAAAGCAAAAGGAAGTTTCCATTTAAAGTTTACAACGATAAAGCAAGTAATCTGAAGCTTTTCATAGTGAATGCAACGACGGAAAGCGTAAGAACAGTATACAATACAGGATAAAAGGCACTTACCATTTTCGTTCAAGATAATCAGAGGCACCGAACCAAAAGACAATCTACAGGCGCGAGCTCTTGTCGGACAAGGAATCTACTCAGAGAACTGCTCTTTATGTACGAAAATGTCAGCAATTTTTAATCCGCCACTCTGCATATTCGCCAAACAGACCCCGAGCCCTGATTGGTCTATAGTTGACAGGCGTTTGACAAATCGACCGTTTTTGGAAAGTGTAATTTTGTAGCTTGTCCTGTCAAGGCTCCAGTTCCCAGAATACGCAAATTCCGGGGCCATTATATCCCAGTAGAGGGAAGCACTTATTTTCTGTTTTACAGAAAGCCACTATTTGCGAAAACAATAAAATCTGAAATTTTCTCGAACATCTAAAGTTTATCTTTTATGTTCAACTTTTCTTAAAACAATTTATAGTGAAATTATTTGTGGGCATCATAAGTCACTTTATTCAAAATGTTTACCCCTCTTGATGTTTTGGCACTTTCCAATCGTCCTCTTTAGTTCTGCATAATTCTGGAAAAGCATGCAATCGCCGATACATGATACCGTGTTCGCGTCTGTCTCCAACGTCAAGTCTGCATGATAGATGAGATTTGACATACCGCCCTGCTGAAAAATTATACAGGGGATACGCGCCTAGAAACGCGTATATATAGAGCACGACACACACACACACACAACTTCGTTTGCTTCGTTTCTTTAAAGGATCCCGGACCAGTCCTTCTGTTAGCAGGTGGCTCGGACGTGGTAGCCATGGATGCAAAATGGTAGGAGTTGAATGGGGTGTTGATTTAGGAGGTCCTGTCACCGTAACCGATCAGCACATTTTATGCGATCTTCCTGAAGACCGACTGCGACCGTTGGCGGCACCCCGGACTTCACGGCTTAGGAGCCTGCTGGCGTTTGTGGTCTTTATCCTACCATGGGACCTCTCCTGTCGTCTATGTTCTATTGTGTACAGCTAGCACTGAACCTATGTTCCGTGTAAGGGAAGAGCACTTAATTCAGAGCGCGAACGGACATGGACAAGGCAGTTGCACTGAAAGTTGCTGCGGTTTCACGCAACTTGCATGCAAGAAGCCACAAGCTTGCTGTCCTTCTGCCGAAGACAGTTCTTGCGGAGTGTTAGACAACGATTAACCCATTCCGGGGTTTCTGTGATCTTTGAGCTGGGAAATTTGCCTCCTGTACGTGACAAGTCCAGCTGCCAGAGACAGAATATGATCATCTTTGTAGTTCAAGGGCTTGGAAAGTCATTCAGATGATGTTACATATACATAGACATAGAGATGCTATATCCTGAATCAAAAATAGACTGTACCAGAGCAAGGACATACAATAGTGGTAGAAAACTGTTTAATATAGAAAATAGTCACACGGTTTTGTCACTCGAACAACTGTCAGAAATGTAGAGTGCTTAGAATGGTGGTGACAAACGGGAGCGATCGGGCACAAGTGGGACCCCTCCCCGACAGGGCCCAACAATTTGTCAGCAAATTTCGCGCGAGCCGAAGCCACCAAAGATGAACATACAGTCCCCCACACAAAGGTTATCTAAGGATAGAAATGTATAGAAAGTATAAGATCATGTGTTTTTTGTATATCCTATCGTCATTTATTTGATGAGAAATGTTATTCGGATGAACTTCTGCTCACAACACGCACACAGGTTCGTCCAGAGGTCAGATTTAGTTGATCTCAGTTCCCCAAGCCAGACCAGAAGACAATGCCATGATAAAAAGTGACGTCAACGAGACCCAACCATTTAAAGACAAACAAGCATCAACAACAACAACAAAACACAATGGAAAAAAAAGAAAAACACGTTTTGTTTTTTAGGGATCAGGGTTCTAAAACTATGAACCTCGCTCAGCTTCGAGCACTTCGCATAATTGCCGCTAGATGTCACTAGAACTGCCACAAAGTATCCATCAAATAATGATAATACTGCGCATCATTTTATTCCCAAAACTTTCATACTACACGAATATTCGTAGTGCAAACACAGGTAAACACTATAGGAACGTATTGCCAGAGCGCCTATCTAAATGGTCATTTACTTAGTATTTCCTCTTTGAGTTCAAATGAAACTTTCGATGAAGATCTCATTTTCAGTTTTTGTGACATTAAAACATCCTTTTCTAGCTGAAAGAAAACTGGAATTATAGTTCTAGAAAAAAGTACTATTGAAATTTTGCAAAAGAAAAAAAAAGAACAGACATAAACACCGAAAATAAACCTGATCTTACATCTGCTTGGCTATTAAATTGTGGTTCTTGACATCAGCAGGGCGTGGCTTCGTGACGTCACTTTGACCTGTCGTATGTTGGGGGACAGTCCATTTCATCTCTTAAACAAGCTCCAAGACTGATCATATATCATTATCTGCAACACTTTTTGCATGCATTAAAAATTGCATAATTGTTTTAGTAGTTGATAGTGATAGTTTGGAAATATCACGGACTTTTATGAGATAATTTTACACCCTATTTGGTGTTAGTGATTTGCCCCGACCTGGTTTACGGTACGTGTTCAGTGAAAGCAGAGCGCCAGGGTGGGCTTGTCACACTTTGTCAGTTTACAAATTTGCCACTAAAACCGTGACGGAGTTCGTTGTTTGAGGGTACAACATGGGAGATCAGGTAAGCCTGCTGGAGACAGCATGACAAGGTTTGATTGTTACCTGATATTCAACCCGTAAACTTTCAGTTTGATGCCGTTTCCCTCTGTATCTATCTATCAATCACATCAGTATCAGCCGCCACATGCAGAAAATTGCTCGTATAAAACTTGACACAGTTCCAAGACATTTACCCTAGGCTCAAGCTCGATGGATACTAAAATTGATAACCCCCGCGACGTACATGTAAATAAACGTGGTCCTGTAATGTCAAAACTTTTGTGGAGTTGTAGATTGTGTACTAGTAGTTTATCCGTTCAGGTCTTCTGCAGCTGCCACAAAAGCACTAACTTGGGCCATACTGAGTTGATTGTATAAATGACATCCACTGGGCATCCCAAAGCTGATGCGAGCGTGCGAGGAAAAATGCCTTCATGATAAAATCTGTATATCTAAGTGTTCAGGAAGGTTAAACAAATGACTGAACATGTAGAATATGAATACCTTTAACACTCTATTTTTATTCTGTCACTTCGTCTTTGACTTGGAAGACTTTGCTCAATGTACAAAATGTATTTTTCTGCTTTAGGCCAAGAAATCAAGAATAGCAATAAAAAATTCCTGAAATGGTGACGATTGTTGGAAATGGGACGAAAATTGATCCACATAATCAATGGATAAACGTAATCATATGTTATATATAGCTAGTAAGAAAGTTATTATCATAAAGTATTCCTGCTAATCTGCCCCATATAACAACCTTCAATAGGATGGATGCTTGTTCCTGAGAAACTCGTCAACCAGATAATTTTATAATTTTCCATCTTGTCATCTGTTGAGGGAGTAATTGTTTCCTTTATTCCTTTAACTGTATTGTGAGCCCTTATAATTTTGGTTGATTGGTTGGTTGGCAAGATCAATCAGGTTTTATGAAATTTATTTGCAAAACCTTGTTGATTTAAACTTGAACACATATGGATGGTGATTCTGATCGCGGTGGAAGCAGAAATGTTTGGTACAGATGACATTGATGCAACCTAAAACCTAAGACCAAGACTACAATTTGAAATTTTGTCCACGCTTTCTTCCTGCTGCAACAGTTGTTTCCTATATTTGTCGACCAAGCCTAGTTCTCAAATTTGTACGAGAGGACGAAGAGACTTTGCAGCTTATATGATAGGTATAGATACCTGAGGCCCTTGTCAACCAATTCCGCAGAGTAGCTAGAGTGCACTTCCCTAATGCAATAGTATAAACAAGCCATACAAATACATTGGCTGTGTGTGTACATTTTAGGTGAGGCCTCAAGAGTTAGAGGTAAAACAGAGGTCACACAGCAATGAGTAACTCATAAATTCTTGTTTGTCACGTCTGCCAGTTTAACTTGTTTTATTAGTCTTGACAGCAATAAAATTCATTTGAATTCTAACTTTTTGATATCATTTTGTGGGCTCCTTCAAATGAAACTTTTCAAGTGAACAACCACTCATCGACAGTTGCAGTTGGTAATCATTGACCAATGTATGACTGTTAGTCATCATCAGGTGGTAGGCAAAGTAGGTTAAAGGGCGAAAAGTATGGTTACCATATATAGCCTGGAGTCATGGAGTCAGGGCTTTAGCCAGCGTCCGTTTTTCCGTCAATTGACGGAAATTTGCTGCGTGTGACGGAAAAATTTTAAAACCAATCCGTCAACCTTGACGGACAAAAATTCTTGGTGGAAGCTACAGGTGGTTTGGGGACGCTGTCTATGGCCATAAAAGCCACGCACTGTTTGTTTCGCTATTGTTATTATTGTTGACGAAGTGTGTCGGCGCCCTTTAGCATACGATAATCTCATTAAAAAACTGTTTTTCACGGTCTCAGTTCAGTCTTTCTAACTCCTGGAAGAGTGTTTTCGCGACAATGGGAATTGGCTGACGGAAAAAAAATTCGAGCTGGCTAGAGCCCTGCATGGAGTCTTGTTAGCTTTGGTCCGCTAGCCTGGAATTCAGTCTTGATCACCAGAAGGCTCATTTGGCTTTAATAGGCTCCTTTGCAGACTGTCCTCTAGCTAGGAGCACTAGAATTAACTTTTTGGAGCACTGATTTGCAACTTGTGGGAAATAATTGTCTCTACAGAAATATTGCAACCAATGCAATTGAATTTTAAATTTATTCTTTTTTGATCTGATGCATTTTATTTGTAAGTTCTGACTGGACAGTGCAAGCTGGGGACAATTTAAACAATAGACTATTTGAGTAAGAATTGCGACAAAGTGTTGCGTAAAGTAAAGATATAAATAAAAGATATAACGTAAATTGATATATAGTGTAACTAGAAAGGCCGACATTTGCTTAAGAGCAAATACAGCATATTTCAGCCATACCCCTTCCCACGCAACATTGGACTGTTCCAAATCACCCCTGCGCAAAAATGGAACATCCTCTTAACAGTACATTATCCCCCAAAGTGGACTGGTATTGTGAATTGATTCCAGGTAAAGACAGAGCTTGCTTCTATTTTTCAGAAAATGACAATAATCACACCTTCCATTCAGAAAATTTTCATCATGACTGAAAATTGTTGAATGACATCATGTAATGTCATTAACAATTTTCGATAACTAGGTGTAAGTTTAAAAAAGTATAAGCTCCTTGTGATGTTGGTACATTTATTATTGCAGTGAACTTTTTTTATTCAAGTAGGGAATACGATTTAATAATTATCAAGCAGGTGCAGGTACTGTAGGAGCGTTTGTTTTCTTCAAGCTGTAAAACTGTTAAACTGTTTTACTTTGCATGCAATCAGCCATTGAGCCTATTCTTATTTTAGTTTAACAACTCAGTCCTGCCAGACCCGGAAGATACGATTGAACCTTGTTCGAGGATTTCTTTCGTCTGTCTGGTCAGTCTGTTCATACCCTGGCGCTGAGAGTGTTTTATTGGGCTGAAACTCTGGCAGTTTAAAGTTACTTACAATTTAAATGTTCAAAGTTTATGTCAAACAACAACAGCACTAGGAACACATACATTTGCTCTGGAGAAAATACAGCAGTTTTCGCAAGTTCCAGTCCAGTGATAGAAATGTGGCCACTATAGACAGGTGGTCACTATAGAGAAAAATGCTGATCTATTGACTAGGAGCCATACGTTACACATGATTTCAGTACACTGATCATTAATCATATAAACATTGCACAGGTAAGCCAATTGTTTAGATGTACAATTAAGTTCAAATAATTCTGAAGAGAAATATTGATGAGAAAATAATCATTCTCGCCACTGTCTAACTTATAATTACGTATCAAAACTAAACGCAGATTTTCTAACTAACGCACCTTTCGCCGACTTCATCAAAGGACCGCCGGCTATCAATCAAACACGGCTGTTGATTAGACTTAGAGTTTCAAACAATCATGTGCTGTGTGCCAGTTGACAGCGAACTTCATGCTACGTGATGTTTTACATTGCTTGGACCTTCTTTCCTACAGCGGTGCTTCTACAAAATATTTAGACTGGAATACTGAGTCCCACATGTTTTATAGAATAGAATTTGACGCAGAACAGCGTTTTTTGCTGGGTATTTTTCTTGAAACATGTCCGTGGGAATATCAGCGAGGCGGCGACGTAGGGATATCAGACCGTCAACAAAAGTCGCACGGCGGCTAACGGCGCAGCTAAGATACTAGCGCTATAAATAATCGCTTCAACTAAGGATGGCAACCCGTACAATATTTTTGTATACTGTTGAGCTAAGTAAAGTTTGTTGTTTATGAGGTTTTAGTTGTCTTTGAAGCTTTGACCCGAAATCTTTTAAAGTCAAACTGCTGAAGAGAAGTAAGTGACTGCTACGATTATCGTAGATATGGCCCTAAAAAAACTGATAAAAGAAGCCTTCTCAATAGTCTAAAATGCAAGAGCTTCCGGGGGGGGGGGGGCTTCGCCCACCTGGGTCCCCCCCACAGTGGCCCTGCGCCTGGACCCCGCCAGGGACATTCGGCGGCCCCCGGACCCCTGTCCGACGCTTTGAAAAAATCCTGGCGAGAAGTCTGTACGGCCTGAGTCTTCAAGTTAACGTATTGTGTGGTCCCGCTTATGAATATTAATTAGCCTTCGCTTTCCTCTTCGCTGATTGGCTGAACCATTAATTGAATTAACTCTTCCTGCCGGCTAGACGCAGGTGCAGATGTCGGCTCTGTGGGGTGAACGTCCGAAAGGTCATGGCATGGAGAACGAAAGAAAACCAATTCCCCCTAAAAAAAGTGCTGTAATTAAGCCTTTTACAGTACTTTATGCCAAAAATTTTACTTGGATCATTTTACCAACTATCTTATGCCTATCTATACCAAATGTTACTCATATCAGGGTACAGGGGTGCAAAATATACCGTTATAAGACCGTCAACAACAGTCGCACGGAGCTAACAGCGCAGCGAAAATACCATCGCTAGCGTTTCAACTTCGGATAACAAGTTATAAGTACTGTTGAACTCAGTAACGTTAAAGTTTGTTTTTAGTTGCCTTTGACGGTTTGACCTGAAATAGTGTTACGCTAAACTCCTGAAGAGAAGTTAAGTGACTGCTGCGATTATCATAGATATGCCCCTAAGAACTGATACAATATAAAGCCTTCTGAATAGTCTAAAATGCGAGAGCCTTAGGCGAGCTTCGCTCCCCCTGGCGGGAACACTGCTATATACGGGATCATGAGGCCCCGCTTATGAATATTAATTAGCCTTTTGGCCTCCTCTTCGCTGATTGGCTAGGTCTTTGATTCAATTAACTCTCCGGCTGACGCGCACAGGTGTGGCTCTGTGCGGGGTCACGGAAGGTCACGTCAGGAGGCCAAAAGAAAACAAATTTCCCCTCAGAAAAGTGCCAAAATTAATCATTTTAAAGTTGTTTATGTCAAAAATTTTACTTGAATCTTGTTACCAAGTATCTAATGCCTATCTATACCAAATTTCAGCTCATTCGATTGCAATACCAAGGTACAGGAGCCAAAAGTGTCCTTTTTTGGTCAAAAATTGGTCAAAAAATCGCAAAAATAAGCATTTTGTTGTACTGTACACCAAAAGTGTTATTGAATTTATATGGGGGCATTATCAAGGCACATCTCTGTCAAATTTCAGCTCATTTGGTTGTAATACCAGGGTACAGGGGCCAAAAGTGTCCTTTTTTGGTCAAAAATTGGTCAAAAAATCGCAAAAATAAGCATTTTGTTGTACTGTACACCAAAAGTGTTATCGAATTTATATGGGAGCATTATCAAGGCACATCTCTGTCAAATTTCAGCTCATTTGGTTGTAATACCAGGGTACAGGGGCCAAAAGTGTCCTTTTTTGGTCAAAAATTGGTCAAAAAATCGCAAAAATAAGCATTTTGTTGTACTGTACAACAAAAGTGTTATCGAATTTATATGGGAGCATTATCAAGGCACATCTCTGTCAAATTTCAGCTCATTTGGTTGTAATACCAGGGTACAGGGGCCAAAATATACAGTTTTGGTCTAAAATTGACCAAAAAATCTCAATAAAATCATTTTAGAGGCAGATATGAAAAAACTGAGAAAAAAGCATCAAGGTATTGGCCCATTCTACCCCTGTGCCAAATTTCAGGTCATTCGGTCCAGGAACGGCGGAGATGAATCACTTTGAAGATTTGACAGGAGAAAGAAAGAAAGAAAGAAAGAAAGAAACATTACGAATACAATATATTTCACCATACTATGTATGGCTGAAATATAAATACATTTATTTTCTTAGAGACTTGTTAAAATGTGGTGGAAAGTGCATTTTCACTGTCATGAATTTGCAATAAAAAAATAAAACCACAGCAAAGATTTACGCAAGTGCGTAAAAGTCCATTTCAGTATTTTATGATTTCTCAGCGGTAGTAAACTTAAAGGTTGTAATATCCAACAATGAGTACTGTGTATTGGTACAAACTGTTCTAAGACAAGGAAAATACTCACCATAGATTTTCAGTTGATCTTGTCGACTGTCATCAGATGACTGATTCACTACGCTGACGTTCCGGAAGTCGGCAGTGATGTCAGGAGAGAATCAAAAGTGGCTGAATCACAGAATCTACCACCGTTATGGCCATTGAGAGTTGATACGACCTGATGTATATTGCCTTTAATTGTATTTCAGCCATACCATAGGTATGGTGAAATATATTGTATTCGTAATGTTTCTTTCTTTCTCCTGTCAAATCTTCAAATCGATTCAACTCCGTCGTTCCTGGACCGAATTACTTGAAATTTGGCACAAGGGTAGAGTGGGTCAATACCCAGGTGCTTTTTTCCCTTTTTTTTCATATCTTCCTTTAAAATGATTTTATTCATGTTTTTTGCAATTTTTATGTACATTTTGCCCCCCTGTTCCCTGGTGTTACAGCCGAATGACCTAAAATTTGGTACAGAGGTGCCTTGATCATATGCCCACAAAATTCCAGAAACAATTTTGGCATACGGTACAGCAAAATGCTTAATTTTGGCATTTTTGGCATTTTTTGCCCCAGAAATGACATTTTTTGGCTCCTATACCCCCATTTTACAACCAAATGACCTGAAATTTGGTATAGGAGTGCCGTCTACATATGCGCACATGAATTCATTGACACCTTTGGCATACGGTACAACAAAATGCTTAATTTTGGAATTTTTTGGCCATTGTTTGACCAAAAACGTACGCTTTTGGCTCCTGTTCCCTGGTCTTGTAACCAAATGACCTACATTTTGGTAAATAGGTGCACTAGATATTCATTCAAATGACCCATGTATAATTTCTGGCATAAACCACTTCAAAATGATATATTTGGGTACTTTTTTAGTAATTATCCACTGGCCAGAGGGTCAACGACCTCAAGGTCGTTGACCTCTCCCACCTGAAGACAGCATGTGCACATGTCTATATATACTAGTAACTTGATTAAAGAGGCAACCAATCACGTAGCCTGAGTCAACATCCCGAAGGGGATTGGCAGCCAATCAGTGAGCCCGGTGTTATCTGGATGAGTCCATTCTGGCACGGAGGGGGTACATATTTTTTACATTCATCTTTGGACTGTTGATTATATAATGTCTCTCAATGGGAGTATTTTTGAACTGGACTATTTTGCAATTTTACATGGGGTACTGGAAGAGTCCATTCTTGCATGGAGGGGGCATTTTTAAAAAAAAATTGTTTATGGACTTTGGTGATTTGATATGTCAAAGTGTTTCAGTGTGGTTATTTTTTGACCGGTCAACTTTGCAATTTTACATAGGTTGTGCTGGAAGAGTCGATCCTTACATGGGGGGATTTTTAAAATCCATTTTTGGGACTTTGGTGATTACGTCCAAGTCCAATTTTAGCGGATGTATTTTTGGACTGCACGACTTTACATAGGGGCATCGCAAAAAGAGTCCATTCTTGCATGGGGATGTTTTCAAATTTAGTTTTAGAAAGGTGATAATTCAATATTCCATTTTTAGTGGAAGTGTTTTTGGACTGGTCTATTTTACCTTTTCATGCCTTTTTTGCTTAGTTCAACCTTGACCATGTTTTCAGTGAGAGTATTTCTGGACTGGTCTATTGTGCAAATTCACATGGGGTGCACTGGAAGAGTCCATTCTTGCACTAGGAATTTTGTAAGATTCATTTTTGGGTGTCATTAAGTGACATTAGTGGAAGTGACTTTTAAACAAAAGTGTTCGATTCTTGCACATGGGTGATTTTGGAATAGTTTGTTGTTGCATGAGGGTCTGCATGCCTTTTTCCGTTAAGCGTTACGAGCCATTTTAATTCACCGTTAATCGTTACCGACCCGCTCTAATTCAACGTTAATCGTTATCGGTATATTCATCGTGAAGCGTTATTGGTCGTTTTAATTCAACGTTAATCGTTATTTGTTATCCCGAATTCACCGTTAAGCGTTACCAAGAAATTCTTCGTAACCCGTTATATACACGAAGTCTAATGCCAGATAGAACCCCTGAGAATGCAGGAAATGGCGTTTCAAAGGGTCCATATTTCAAAATTTCTCCGAGCCTCCCGGCCTTCGGCTCCAGACAGGGTAAAATATGTTGTGGAAGCGTTGCCTTCAAAAACTTTATAACTCATACAGATTTCAGTGTCAAGCTTAGTATCGGGCAAAAAGTACTCCTAAAATGCAGAAAATGAGGTTTCTCCGGACCTCTCTTGCGACGGCTTGCGCCCTTGGCGCTTACGACGACATGGCGAAAATATGTTAGGGGCGTGGGTTTTCGCACAAAAAAATCTTTTCTCTCAAATCTAATTTAGTTTCGTCTCACAGCAAAATATGTCCTTCAAAAGTCCAGATTTTAAAATTTCCCCGGACTTAAATTGCAACGTCTCGTGCCTTCCGAGCTCGAATCGAAATGGTAAAATATGTCGGGAGCTCTGGGGCCAAAGCCATAACCATGTGTGATTTGATGAAAATGTTAAAATCAACCTAGCTTAGTCGGTCGGCAAAATTTGCCGAAAAATGCAGGAAAAAGCATTTAAGAGGGTCTTGATTTTAAAATTTTCCCGGGGAAGCATACCCCCGGACCCCCCTGGGATGCGTCGCGCCTTTGGCGCTCCATGTGCTGAAACAATAGTTCAATCCCTCCATAAGTAATTTGCTACCGCCGTCTCTGTGGCTGGCCGGGAACTCTAGATCTGCCTCCGTCAATTTACAGATGTCATAGACATTGTCCCTCTCATTCCTCCGGGTTCTGGTCACCTTTTGCTTCTCACAATGTCATTAAACGGATATTTTCACCCATTGATATAACTACTCTAGCGCTGTATGAATAGGAATGTTACTTAAGTGCTATGCATTGTAACTCCTTCTGAATTTACCGTTAAGCGTTACCGGGCCTCCTGAATTTACCGTTAAGCGTTACTGGGCCTCCTGAATTCACCGTTAAGCGTTACCAAGGCCCCCCCATGCAGACCCTCTTGCATGGGGAGGGAGATGGCTGAAATATGCTGCATTTGCTCTCAAGCAAATGTCGGCCTTTCTAGTATAATTGTTGTTTTCCTGTGGCAGCCACCATCCTACCAGGCCACAGAGCAGCAACCAGGCATGCAGCAACCGGCCATGCCACAGCCGGCCATGCAGCAGCCGGTGATGCAACAGCCAGGCGTGATGCCACCCCCTGGGGGGATGAAGGGGCAGTGGGTGCCACCCCCTCAGCAGGCTATCCCAGGATGCCCCCCTGGTCTGGAGTACCTGACCCAGGTTGACCAGCTCATCGTCCACCAACAGATTGAGCTGTTTGAAGGTAAGACAAAGAGTCGTAAGACTGTGCTGAAAATTCATTTACTTTGCGGAGTGTTTTTATGAGTGTTTTTATAGATAACAGTTATAGCTAATCAAATGTTTCTAAAATACACATTGCAATAAGGCACCTCAGATGAATTTACTTTACAGAAACCCTAGATGCTATAGAGTCATCTTTAGTAATGATTTAACCAAAATGCCATTCACTTTTATCCAGCTTTTACCAACATCCAAATGGCAAACAAGTACGCTGTGAAGAATTCCATGGGACAGCAGATATTCTTTGCCTATGAAGGTATATCACATTTGATTTTTTATTGATAGCTACACATGCACCGTATACTGTCACATTAACTTTTAAAAAATTTAATATAACTTTTTTAGATAATGAGGAAATGAATATCAGAATCCGATCTAAAAAAGGAACCTGGGAACGAATTATAGTTGAATGAGTCTATACCTTGGTAGTTCTTGCAACACAAAATTTGTAACAGCAATGCTTTTCAAGTTTGTTGGTTGATTGTTAAGTTAAAAAAAAAAGAAGTATTTTCTAACCTGTGTTATTCACATGTATTGAGTCATACTGTCTTGACAGTGTTGAGTTCCATCTCCTTCCCCAGACTCTGAATTCTGCATGCGTTTCTGCTGTGGACCCAACCGCAGCTTTACCTTCCATATCCTTGACAATGCCGGGCATGTATGTATATCTGGATTGTGGTTAAGGCACCAGTCAATGTATGACCAAAGGGGCTGTAAAGAGTCATGAGCAGGGGTTGCAACTTTTATTTTTTCCCATCTAACACTAGTACTGTGATACACAAGACAACCTGCAATTGGTTCCACATTAACTGTTTCTACATGAAATTGCTGAGTCCAATTGAAATCCCTGTTTAGACTTACAGTGACAGGTGCCTCACTAAATCTGTTACCTATTTTATTAATGCTACTTCATTGATTCCAGAATGAGATACATGCTCATGATGTAGACCAATCACTGCTTTGCAATGCAAATCCTAGGTAATGCTGGGTAGGTTTGATTTCTCTGATTTGATTTGATTTACACAATTTGATTCTGACTGATTCATTGATGATCCTGTAGATTGATAATCCACTTACTAATTCTTCATCATCATCATCATTATCACTAATTCTCCAATTAGTAAAAAATACTGATAGATATTGATTGACACCTTGCTACCATGGCAACATAATGTACAGCCTAGATACACTTGAATACTTTTTAGAATGAAAGAATAATGTTTTCCTGCCAAAAGAGCAAGCATCATATGCTATACCTTAATAAGAGGATGACTGCATTGCATGTACCTTTACATGATAATTCATAGGTACCAACATGATGTTCCATCTCCCCCCCCCTCCTCTGTTTACCCTGCCCCCTGGGTTCCTAGGAGGTGATGCGTATGCGGCGTGAGTTTAAGTGCTGTGCAGGCTGCCCGTGGTGTGCCTCGTGCGCCCGTGACTGCTGTGCCTACGAGGTGTACGTGGAGTCACCCCCAGGACAGCTCATCGGCATGGCTATCCAGTCGTAAGTCATATCTAACATACATGTGTCTATTATACCAAGTTCATAGAAGTTAAGAGATTATTAAAAATTGATGTAATATTTTAGAGTGGGACCGCGTGGCACGATCAGGAGCGCGTTGGTCTCAGGCCCGAGAGGTCCCGGGTTCAAATCCGCTTGCCGTGTCACCGATCTTGTGCCCTTGGGAAAGGCACTTTACACGACTTTCCTCACCTAACTCAGGTGTAAATGAGTACATAGCTGCGGCTAGTGGCAGTGACAGGCCTTTGTGGTGGTGACAGGCCATAGGGGCATGTTCGGGCATGACGCACCCGCCATGACACACGAGTCAGGGGTAGGAGGAACCCCTTGCATCCTTGGTCGGAAGTCCTCCTAGGAGACGGAAACTCCAAATAATAAAAAAAACCTGCATCTGCTGGGGCCGTCTTACGTGGCAAACAGTTCTGTCCCTGTAGGACTTAGTGCGCCAGTAGACGAGAGGGTGGAGAAGGGAGTGCACAGCCCTCCTCCACCTTAAAAAAAAATCACATGCAGGCCAGGCAGACTGGTCGTCTAAGCAACCTTGTCTGCCTACCATTGATCTTCGGATACGAAGAAACAGCCATCATCATCAATATTTTAGAATGTTTGCATTTTGGATGATGACACAATGCCGGTGATCCCATGTACGAGGGAGCTTCTGAGCATTAAACTCATAAGATAAAAGAGTCATATGTCAAACATCTGCATGTAAAAGAACCCAACATGCTTATCAAGAGGATTGGTGAACTGGTGGGCTTGTCTATGAAAGAATACAAGCCTTTGTTAGACCGCATTGCACAAAAAGCCATGATATAGACTGAGATTATACTCATGGTCTGTTTCATTTCAGTGTGCTAATCTGAGTATTCTTTTATGTTTTTTGTATGACTTTGTTCTATTGCAATGAATATGAAATGACTCTCTTACTTATGCAGTCATGTACATGTAATAATCCACTTTATAGGCTTTCAGCTTATTACTGCAGTATTTGATTCATCAATTTCTATATTCCAGTGGGTCCAAGTGGAAGCCCCACTATGAGATCCTGAATGCCAATGGAGAGTCTATCTTCCACCTGTGGGGCCCCTGCTGTGTGTGGAACGGGGCCTGCTGCACCTGTGATGTGGACTTCAATGTAAGTGTCTCTATATAATTAAAAACTTGGACATGTGTTTGATTTTAATGTTTATCATTTTAATTTTTCAATCATGAATAACACTGTTTGTACATGTACCAGTATCTCTTCTTCTGGGTACTGTAAATGCATTTAAGTTCCCGGAGATTTGATATCGCGGTAGCAGGAAAATGGACTTTTCGCGGTGGTTTTAATTTTGTGGTAGCACCATGCACTGTAGTCTCTTACTGTTATAGAAAAATATTTGCGGTGATTTTAAATTCGCAGTGAAGCGGCTGCTGCAAAAAACGCGAACATTAAACCACCGCAAAAGTTTATGCATTTACAGTATTCCATGTAATAATAACTGGCAGAGATGAAAATGAATCATCAGTTAAGCTTAAGATTTCCAAATTTGAATGTAATAAACATTATATGTTCATATTACACATTTTCTGTGTTGTATGATACAGCCCATTATCAAGTAATTAAGTCCAACTTTGTCATTCGTTTAGACAATGATAATGATTGATGATGATTGGCAGACAAAAATATCTCCTCAGGTAGAAACAAACTCTAAGCCACAAAAAAGACCAGACTTCTAACTTTATTGCTACAATATTTGTCATGATATTAGTGGAGTTAATCAAGTTCAATGATTCACACCATCTTTACCACTGTTCCCTGCAGGTGTATGGCACTGATCAGACCACAGAGATTGGGAAGATCACCAGGAACTATGCTGGCTTTGGCAGGGAGTTCTTCACCCAGGCCAACCACTACAGCATGTCATGTAGGTCACATTCTTGTCTCATAGGGCCTGCCATGTGAGTCAAGTTGATGAAGAACTGCATTTACCCCATCCTGTCTAATTACTCAATTTGGGTATTAAGCTTCCTTAGCAGGCTGTACCAGTCAGGCTTTTGGGGGGGCTTATATGAAATGTTTGTTTTTTCTGATGGCATGACAGTTCTATTGCACT
This sequence comes from Branchiostoma floridae x Branchiostoma belcheri, assembly GCA_019207045.1. NCBI lineage: Eukaryota > Metazoa > Chordata > Leptocardii > Amphioxiformes > Branchiostomatidae > Branchiostoma > Branchiostoma floridae x Branchiostoma belcheri. The sequence goes on along the minus strand of CM033025.1, from coordinate 23,359,941 downwards.
CAGTGCTTCACTTCCTTGTGGCGTCACCTTGAGTGTGGTAGAAGAGCATTATACAATGTATTAAAAAAGACTCGTGGGGGGGGGGAGCCAGTGCTTAGGAGACTAGTGTATTCTTTAATAATGGTGATTGTTTGTTTGAACCTTAATTTATTAATGGGGATTGTCTGATATCTAACTGCATGTTTGCCTCACAGATTATGTATCATTTCTGATGAGTGACAGTTTCTGTACTGTCTGATCAGGTTCAAATTACTTCAGTGCTAGAAATACCCACACTTGCATACGCAACCACCACATTTAGCTTGGTGCAGCTTAATTTCAAACCCAGGCAGTGCAGTGCACAACCTGAAAGTTTGCAGTTGTAACATTGCTTTTTCCCCAGCTACTGTACATAAGTCAGTCTCCAGTAATTTACCACTCTCATGTGTTGTTATGTTTGCCCCCCTCCCCAGTCCCCATGGACCTGGATGTGAAACTGAAGGCTGTGCTGATGGGAGCCATGATCCTGGTGGTAAGTCTGACAACTAGAACAGTTATTGTAATATGGACACCATTTTTATCATGATAATAACTATTGATGTTTTAGTTTTCAACCAGGTAAAATATTATCTCCATCATTATAAAATGTAATATGGATGATTTTATATTTTCTTTTTATTGTGTTAATGTTTTAATGAATGTAGAAATGAAGATGTAATGTTTTGATGTGATGGAGCACTAACATTTCCCTCTTTTTTTAAGGACTTCATGTTCTATGAGCAGCCGAAGTAAGATGATCCCACTGTCTCACAAGTGTTCTTCCAGGACAACTGTGTGGTACCAGGTCCTTGGTGGTACTCTGTACTCTGGTACAGAAATTGAGAGTAGTGACTTTTCTTTATGTATAATTTTGGAGGAATCTTGCCTAATTTGAGAGGAAATGGTTTTGAGAAATTGAGGGTAGCGTTTTCTAAAATAAGTATTTTTGCGCCAGTGTAGAATGATAGCAAGAAGACAGGAACCAATTTAATGTATTGCTAAGTCACTGTGTTTAAACAATTATGGCTCTATTTCATCAGGACTTACAACAGTGTTAGACTGTGTCTCTTTTAAAGTATGTGACTACATTGTATACAGCCACACAGGTACTTAATAATTAAACTTGATGTACATAATATTATCATACAAAATGACTACTGTAGCTTGAAGGTTCTGAAATCTAAAATTCTGAAAGTAAGATATATATGGATGGGTAACAACCTTTACTATGAATCTATATCTAAGAAGAACTGTACCTTTAGCAGTGGTGCTTTGTAATTCCACAAGTGATTCTTCTACGTCTTGTCCATTTTTAACCTTCAATAAAAATGTAGAATTAAGTGGTTATAGAGATGTGCCTTCTGATACATGTACTACATGTATATGCAAGCCAATTTGCATGTAATTGTGTCTTAAAGGTTTTCATGTACAAAGTAGTGTTACATGTTACATGTGCAAATTTAATTAATGTTTTCTGCTGAACTGAATTGCCGTGTAGATCTAATATGCAGTGTGCCAAATAGCAGTGCCAATTTTGACGTGTGTCAAAACAGTAATTCTATCTTTTAATGCATGTCCATCTTTCATTGATAAACTGAATTTTATTGATCTCAGTTATGTGAGTGTACATGTCATTCATTTGTAATGACAAAGATGGATAACAATTAATGTAACTGCAGCCATTTCCACCCAAAACAGAATCAACAAGCCTTCACCCATGAGTTGAGGCATTCCGTAATGCCTGCTTCTCCAATTTGAAAAGATATGAGTCTCATTTATGATCTTGTACGCCAGTTTTCCTTAGTATTGAGAATCTTGTGATGCCAAATATACTAGTTTACTATTTGGTGCAGCTACAATGTATATTTACTTGTCAACAAGAAAATTTAAATTGTCACCACCCTCTGATTAGATGGATAGAGTCCTTAGGTAAAGCTTTAAATGACAGAGCTGTGTGTGGCCTGATGACATCATTCTTTCAAAAGGCTCTGATTCAGGCTTTGAAAGGAATTGTATTCGACATTTCGGATGGTGACATAGAGTGAGCAGCTCTGTGTATGAGGGAGCGCCAGGGATCATCTCCACGTGAGAGATCCCAAAATCCAACCAGAGGGGAAGCTATCTTGTGCTACTAGCTAATAATGAAAAAGAATCATGCTTCCCTTTAGTCAAGGAGAGCAAATTCTAAAGAAGCAATTTTCAGTGGCCTTGTTGTCGTGAGGTATCTATGCAAACCAGGGCCTACAACTTATGACACACTGGCAGCACACATTATGGCTACACCTGTAGTAATGACCAACTGCCGTATTCAATGACAACAACCAATAAACACAGAGTCGGGTGTGGGGTGACAGAGTTGGTGTATTCCAAGTTGTATACAGGCTGTTGTACATAGTTGTATGTGATCATGTGCTGTTCACTATTACAGTAATACAAACACAACCATCTGTTTCAACCAAAGCTTGAACATTTACATTTGTATATCTGATCTCCAAGCAGAAGTTGGGAGGCAAAATTTTTCTCATGAACTTGTCTCATTATCCTCTAACAATCCTCCTTTATCAGTGTCACAAGCTTCTCTCCCAACATCTGCTTGGAAAATGACCACCTGTTGTTTAAACAGCAACTCATCAAAGCAAGGACATTTACTTTTGATCACATATAAAACCTAACATGATACTCTTGTCATCCTTTTTTTTATAGAACAAAAACTTACTTTATCCTTACATCTACAGTGAGGCAGGTATTTTTTTCTACATGGGACCCCTGCCTCCGAGACTCAGCTTATCCGGTTGATATAAAAACTGCATACTTGACATTTACAGTGGCAGACTGCAGTGGTTGTGATACATTTGTCATACATGTACCGGTACTGTACAGGTAATTGTGATCGTAATAGATCAAGTCCAATCATTGGTCTTGCCCTTCACAGCATTACACAATGTCATGTACTTCTTCTCTTCTCATCCTGTATAGAGGAAGGTTATGGTGACAAAGTTACATTATATACATGTATGTGCCACTTTTACAATACTGTATGTACTACATCAAAGACTGTTATATATGCACATGTAGAATGAATTGTCTATATGTAGCCCGAGTGTGTTGATAGGTGGAATGTACACATTGATGACAGCTGAAGTCTCGTCCCACAATAATCTAGGGCCTTAGCCTTTCCCTTTCTGATGACTGGAGGCAGAACTGGTTGCCGGGTGTGTCCAGTCGTCCTGACAACAACATGGCTGGTGCTGCATCACTGCAGAATACTGAGGAGGTACATGTACATGTAAATTGTTTATTGGTATGTGTGATATTATCTGTTATCAATGTACATTCTTTTTTTTCAGTTTAATGTCCATTGACACTGTGACAGTATATCTACGCTAGACTAATGACTTTTTTTACACAAAATCATGCAAATTAAGAGGTAATTTGCTTATATAAGGAGGGTGAGTTAGTAAACTAAATATAGAAAAGTAAAGTTCAATATCAATATAGCTATAGACCATGAAAATCAGCGTTACATTTACATAATTTATGCAAAAATGCTGCAATACCTTTCTTTGTTAAGATAAGACTTTGGTACTTTGAACAACTCCTTCTGTATGGGTCTTTGTCTTTAGTTTACATCTAACGTTATGAATAAAGAACCTTTTGCATAATGGAATTGTCTGAAATTTGGTATGTTGGTAGCCAATGTGCACCGCAAACACTCCGAACTCTTTCCAGTCAGGCTATTGTTTTACTTGAAACAGCAAACTGAAATCCATGTGAAATGTGAACTCACCTGGCGGTGAGCTGTCAGTGATGCTGGTCAACGATGTTGGTCTCCATGTCACACGTCTGGCATTGTCCATGTGGGCATCCATGTGGTTGGAATCAGTCATCTCGCTGGTCAGATAAAAAAAGGGAACATGAAGATTCGTATGAATGGATTTTATAGAACTATCAAAAGTCATGTTATGTGTTCGCTAGGTGATTGTTTTCAGTCCATCTGTCAATAATGTCAGGTTTCGGTTCATGAAAAACTTTCCTGAAGTTTCGGTATGACGTCACTGGGTCTGCTTACAATGCAGAACGAATTTACTGACGACCGCGATAACGTAACACTGGTACAGTGGAAATATCTCTTACAACGTTGAACTTTTTAGTCTGGTCCAGACTGCCTTGCATTTTCATTCACACACATATAACGTTACATTGTATACCATGCGCATTATATGGATACATGCTTTGTCACACATTGTCACAGTCAGTGATACTAGCCAAGATACTCATGATCAAACTAAACAAGATTTCTAGTATTAGTGGGACATTTTGTAACAGGTTTCTCAGTTTTAGAGCGATATGCAGCATTTGGAGGACACTCAACCCCTTTCAGCTACGTAAACATAACGTATATATAGATATATATGTATATGTCAATGTGAGCACACATGACTTACCTGCCTCCTGTTTCACTCAGTCGGTAGAGCAGGCCCCCAGCCCTGAAGACAGTAAAGTGTAAAGCGCTGTGGGTTGACTCGCGTCTTTTATACGCTTCCCTTTCCAGTTTCGGTGATGTCAGGTGGTTCGAAACAAGTTTCTATATGACATCATTGCCTGTCTCGGGGGATTTCATACGTCAGGCGGAAAGTCCCAATCATGATAACAACACTGCGTACATGGCAATTCAGACTTGTGAATAGTTACGTGTAGTCTCTATCAGCTGAAGTGGCTCGAGCCCGCCAGTTGCAATCAGACGAATTTTTTAAAATCATATAAAGAAAACAAAAAGGGATGTATCACTCCACAACTGCAACATTTACGTTCAACAACAGCAAGATATAAAAACATCTAATGTCAACTGAAAGACATATGGGAGGGATGAAGTTGTACGCTGTGGAGTTTATTCATTCATTACCTCTATGAAATGTCATGGAGGTTATATTTACCTCCATGAAAAATGGATTGTATAGTTTTGAGTGTATGTGTGTGTGTGTGTGTGTGTGTGTGTGTGTGTGTGTTTGTTTGTGATTCCGGATATTTGTGGACATCATAACTTGAGAACCTCTTGATGGACTACGATGATATTTGGTATGTGGGTAGACGTTGGGAAGACGAAGGTCAAGTAAAATTTGGGCTCTCTGGTGTGTGACCCTGGTACTGCAGCAGAACTTCAATTTTTTGTATCTTTTTACCTGGACATGCTATGGTCTTGATTTCTTGGTGGCAGATAGCCTTTGATGTAAGGAAGAAGTGGTGTATATTTGGGCCCCCTAGCAGCTTGCTCTGAAACTGCAGGAGCATTTTTGTCAAAATCTTTCAAGGAGCATAATGGAACATAGGAATGGTGGATTTCCATGATATTTGGTTTGCAGGTACCTGTGGCAGAGATGTACATAATGAAGTGCAAATTATGCAAATTTGGACTTAATTTGCATACTTAATGAGGGAAATATTTACAGTGTTTTCCAATATAGGACTCAAATACATGGCGGAAGGTAAGCAGATACTAATTATGCAAATAAGTCCCTAATTTGCGTAATAAAAAAAATTTCGAAAGTGTCCTAATTCTTCTGTAGCAAAAGATTGGGCTGTCAACACTGTGACCTGTGTACGTTAGTGAAAGGTGTACATAAGCAAGCATAAATTATGCAAATGTGAAAATCATTTGCATAATCAGAATATTTTTACCCTGCGTTTGTCTGTGTGTGTGTGTGTCTGTCTGTGTTTAAACAAAAGAACCCATGATCGGTTGGGTGTATTGGTTTCATACTTGGTGTGTTGGTAGTGTGTGATGAAAGCTGAAAATAATTAGATTTTTGGGCTCCCTAGCGGCTCCCCTTGGTACTGCAGCGCAACTTCCGGTTTTGCTATCTCGGTGTTCTGAACGTGCTATGGTAACGATTTTGAGTATTAGATAGCTCTGACGATGATAACGCAAGAAGGGAACAACGGATTTTCATGATTTTTGGTATGTAGGTACCTTACACAATGTTGTACAAGATAATATACTAATTATGCAAAATAGGAGTACATTTGCATAATTAATGAGAATATTCTATCATAGCAGTTTTTTCAATGTATCTCTTGTCCCGGACGTGATATGGTCGTGACATTTGGGTGAAGATAGCTTTACTGCAGGGGCGTTTTTGTCAAGACACTCCAAAGAGGATAACTGCAGAAAGGAACGACGGATTGCCTGCATTTTGGGCATGCAGGTAGCTTGGTCAAAGACGTTCAGAATGATATGCATTTTATGCAAATGAGGACTTAATTTGCATAATTAATGAGGAAATCACATAATTCCATTGTTTGCAATAACTGGACTTCGATAAATGTAACACTTGTTAATTATAATCGGTGGAACATATGCAGATATCATATATGCAAATGAGGAACTTATTTGCATAATTTATGCAAACATTGCAAAACAACTTAATGATAAATGATCTGAATTGGAAATTTTACTTGTGACATGTGTACTTTACGTTATTCAATGATGAAAAACACCATGCATAAATCATGTTAATGTTAAGTCATTTGCATACTTTGGTCACATCACAAGAGCGGGTAACATCAGCACTCACACAGTACAAGGTCCATCAACGGTAGGAGGAGCCGAGGGAGAACGCGAAGGAGGTGGGGCGGATGGGCAAGCCACTGGCTGAGTGCGCCCACAGAGCCAGAGACAGAAGGGAGTGGAGGAGGCTGATACTGGATGCTACCATAGTCCCCGACCCTCAGACATGAGGATGGGACTAGGTAAAGGTACATGTCTGTTTGTTATGGTCTTGTGTGTCCATAGTTGTTTATACAGTTCCTGTCGACGTCATCACTGGACCCCCCCCCCCCGTTTGCTGCCATACCGCTTAACCAATCACTGCTCAGAATATATATTTGGTTGGCTAGTAAAGGCTTAATTTGAGGCCTCTTGACTTGCGCATCTGCATAATTTATACAGTGTTATGTACACCTTTAACTAACTTACACATGTTACACAGGTCACAATATTGACAATCCAATCATTTACTACATGTACTTAGAATAGTTATGACACTTCCACATTGATTATGCAAATTAGGGAGTTAGTTGCATAATTGGTATCTGCTAATCTTCCTACGACCTACCACAAACTACACTTTACATGTATTTGAGTCCTATAATGGAAAAAACTGTAAATATAGATTTTCCTCATTGATTATGCAAATCAAGTCCAACTTACATAATTTGCATTTTAATATGTACATCTCTGCCGCAGTTACCTGCATGCTAAATATCATGGAAATCCGTATCACAGCATGTCCAGGTCAAAAGATACGAAAAATTCGAAGTTCTCCTGCAGTACCCAGATCGCACACCAGGGGGCCCAAAATCAATCTTGACCTTCGTCTACCCAACCTCTACACATATACAAAATATCAGTACAATCCATCCAGAGGTTCTAGAGCTATTGTGACCACAAATATCCGGACACGCAAAGAGACACACAGACAAACACACAAAATCATGGACGAGGTAATCACGGCCAGGGAAATTGTAGTCTCTACAAGCCTTTGTGGATTCAGTTAACTTAAACCCCACACAAATGTCGCTTTTCAGTTCTGCACATATGAAGCTACTAGTAAAACACTCTTTCGTTCTGGGTGACATATACGTGCTGTCTAGTGGACCCTCTTTTGCTGAATCGTATATTTCATTTGATACCATTTATCGAGGTTCAGCGAATAACACAATGGTAACAACCAGTAAACACAGAGTCGGGTGTGGGATGACAGAGTTGGTGTATTCCAAAAGTTCCATTTGTTGTTGTACATATAGTTGAATGTGAACATGTGTTGTTCACTGCAGTAATACGAACAGCAAAGCTTGAACATGTAAATTTCTATACTTAGTCTAGTATCTGATCTCCAAGCAGATGTAGAGGTAGGATTTTCTCACGAACTTGTCTCATTATCCTGTTACACCCCCCCCCCTTTAAGAGGGCCAAATCGGAGTGTTACAAGCTTCTCTCCCAACATCTGCTTGGAGAATAACCACCTGCTTTTTAACAGCAAGTCAAGGACATTTAGATCGCATGTACTGCTTCTATACTCTTGTCATCCTTTTTATACTATTTATACTGTGAGGCAGGTTTTGTTTTTCTACATGGGACCCCTGCCTCTGAGACTCAGCTTATCCGGTTGATATAAAAACTACATACTTGATATTTATAGTGGCAGACTGCAGTGATTGTAATACATGTACCAGTACTGTACAGGTAACTGTGATCGTCATGGACCAAGTCCTTGTTACCTTTTACAGTATTTTTTCTCCTCTAATGGATTATGCTGTACGGAAGAAGGTTACGGTGACAAAGTCGTGCTATATACATGTATGTAGCACTTTGCAATACTGTACTAAATCAAAGACTGCCATATAATTGTACACGTAGAATGAAGTTGTATTTGGATGTATGTAGCCTGGGAATGTTGATCGGTGGAATGTACTCTGACAGCTGAAGTCTCGTCCCACAATAATCTAGGGCCTTAGCGGTTCAGCCTTTCATCTCAGATGACTTGAAGTACGACTGGTCGCCGGGCGTGTCCAGTCGTCCCGACAACAGCATGGCTGGTGCTGCATCACTGCAGAATACTGAGGAGGTAAAGTATAGCCCCCAATCAGTCTATTACAACTGAATATCTCTTGTTTTTGTGCAGCCAAATTATCAACTTATGTAATTGTTCTCGATCATATCTGGACGTCTTTCCAGCAAAGCGATTGTTTTACTTGAAAACAGCAAACGTTAACTGAAATCCCGACCTGTGAACTCACCTGGCGGTGCGCCGTCAGTGATGCTGGTCAGGGATGGTGGTCTCCCTGTCACACGCCTGGCACGTGCACGGTGGACATCCATGTGGTTGGAAGTAGTCATCTCTATCCCTCTGGTCAGAAAAATACAACACAGATTAGTATTTATTAATTAAGGGCATTCACTTTCAAACTGTGAGCACTATGTGATCGCTAGGTGAAAGTTTTCAGTTCAATTGTCGGTAATGTCAAGTTTCGGTCCATGATAAGTTTCGGTTTGACGTCACTTATTTTACTTACAGTGCAGAACGAAACCACGGGTGTATTTACAAACAAAAGCAGCAAGGTTGCACTGGAAAGTTAGACATTTATCATATACCTTCATGGTGTTTTTAACCTCCTCGCACAGAGCCACGTATTCAAGAGGCATGCCTTTTTCCGTTAAGCGTTATGAGCCATTTTAATTCACCGTTAATCGTTACCGACCTGCTCTAATTCACCGTTAAACGTTATCGGTGTATTCTTCGTGAAGCTTTATTGGTCGTTTTAATTCAACGTTAATCGTTATTTCTTATCCCGAATTCACCGTTAAGCGTCACCAAGAAAATCTTCGTAACTCGTTATACATACGAATTCAAATACCAGATAGTACCCCTGAAAATACAGGAAATGGCGTTTCAAAGGGTCCACAGATTTCAAAATTTCTCCGAGCTTCCCTACCTTCGGCTCTGGACAGGGTAAAATATGTTGCGGAAGCGTCGCCCTCACTCATTTATCACTCATACAGATTTCAGTGGCAAACTTTGCTTATTTTCGGGCAAAAAGTAACGTTACTCCTAGAATGCAGAAAATGAGGTTTCTCCGGTCCTCCCTTGCAACGGCTTGCGCCTTTGGCGCTCACGACGACATGGCGAAAATATGTTTGGGGCGTGGGTTTTCGCACGAAAACGTTTTCTCTCTAATAGTGTGATTTAATTTAGCTTCGTCTTACAACAAAATCTGTTCTTCAAAGTGCAGTAAATGGCGTTTCAGGTGGTCCAGATTTTGAAATTTTCCCCGACTTATATTGCAACGTCTCGTGCTTTCCGAGCTCGAAATGGTAAACTATGTCGGGGGCTCTGGGGGTGGAGGCCAAAGCTATAACCATCTGTAATTTGTTTAAAATGTCAAAATCAACCTAGCTTACTCGGTCGGCAAAATTTGCCGAAAAATGCAGGAAATAGCATTTAATAGGGTCTTGATTTTAAGATTTTCTCGGGGGAGCATACCCCCGGACCCCCCTGGAATGCTCCATGTGCTGAAACAATAGTTCAATCCCCCCGCGGCATAAGAAATTTGTGCTGCCGCCGTCTCTGTGGCGGGCCGGGAACTCTGTCTCCGTCAATTTACAGATGGACATGTCATGGACACTGTCCCGGTCATTCCTCCGGGTTCTGGGCACCTTTTGCTTCTCACAATGTCATTTATAGTCGAATATTTTGACCAATTGATATAACTACTCTAGCGTTGTATGGATATGAATGCACGTCAATGTTACTTTAGTGTTATGCTTTGTAACTCCTTCTGAATTTACCGTTCAGCGTTACCGGGCCTCCTGAATTTACCGTTCAGCGTTACCGGGCCTCCTGAAGCGTTACAAAATGAGAAACACGAGCGGAGCAAACGAAGGCGACTTACCTTTCTCCTGTCAGTGTCGGAACGTTATGCAAATAGCACAGAACCCCCCTAGCCGCTAAAGCCCCGTAGACAAGTTGAAGATAAAGCACAGTGAGCTGCTCGCGCTTTTATACCCTTCCCTGCGTGTGATATCACCGGGATTCCCCGTTGTTTGGTATGTCACAGTTAGCCAATCACAGCTCAGCATGTGCTTACACCTAAAGCGTTGATTGGTTGGTAATTAGTAAATCTAGGTTTCGGCTCAAGTTTCGCTGATGTTAGGTTTTAGTTCAAAACAAGTTTCTATATCACATCATTACCTGCCTCGGGGGTTCCATAGGTCAGGGGGAAAGTCCAAGCCATGATAACAACGTTAACGCTGTGTACATAGCAATACGTTCAGAACTTGAGACCTATGAACAGTCCGATCAAGGAGGTTAAAAAAAAAGAAGAAACCTCCTTGGTCCGATACAAATGGAAAACCCCGACAGGGGGAAGTTACGTGTAGTCTGTACCAGCTGAAGTGACCTGATCCCGCCAGTTTTACTGGAATGCAATCAAACAGTACTGCACGGCTGTTCCCAATTTAAACTGATGCGGAAATGTTCCATGATAGGTATCGGATTTAAAAAGATAAATCATATTGAGAAACCGAAATGACAACTGCAACATTTAATTTACACAACAGCAAGATATAAAAACATTTAATCTTACATGTACTGGGTACAAGGATATTGTTTTAGACAAAAACTAGAGGTCTGAGATTGTGTATTACTACTAACCTCCAAGCAGAGGTTCGCCTCCGGTTGTTTTTGACGTGTTGTTTATGAGTTTATACGTTATGCGTTTTTATCGGGCAATCTATTTTTTTTTAGTTTTCTTCATTTTTTCCTGCCATGAAGAGAACAGCACAAAATAGAAATCCTGATAAAAACGCATAAAAGCACGTCAAAATTTCAGCTGGAGCCGAACCTCTGCTTGGTGAGTACAATGATCAACATATGAGAGAGATAACGTTGTACACTGTACATACAGAAACACCATAGAGAGGCATACAGTAATTTGAGACCTCGTTCTTAGTTTCGGTGATGTCATGTTTTGGCTCAGAATATGTTTCTATGTGACAGCATCGGGTTTCCATACGTCATGGAAAGTCCCAGTCATAACTGCCGTGCTGGCAAAACGGCACCAAGAATCTTAAAATGTTGTAAAATCACGGCCGTGAAAATTGCAGTCTCCTCAAGCCTTAAATTCAGTTTAACCCCACACAAATGTCGCTTTTAGTTCTGACACAAGAAGCTACTAACAGGCGTTCGTTCTGGGTGCCATATACGTGCTGTCTAGTGGACTCTCTTTTGCTGAATCGTATATTTTTTTATACCATTTGACCATGATTTCGAGGTTCAGCAAATATTGAACACCCCTGTTTGGCCCTCGTTCAGTAATCGACTACATAGTTTCTTGTGACAGCTTCTCTACCCCGGGGCCTGGCAAAACGCCATCCAGACATGCAAATTGTGCCACACTTCTGGAAAATCCCGAACTTGAAATAGACTCAAATTTAAAGTCTCTGCCTGGTGGATTTCGTGGGTCCGTCTGTAATTGAAATAATATGAAAAAATAGCTAGCGTTTGATCAGCCATTTATTAATAGTATTACCCGGTAATACTAATTATGTGGCAAATACCCGGTAACATTTTATATTCTTAGGAAATATGGACGAGTATATTTATTCAACATTTTGGTAGCTTGTGTCCCCACAAGTTAAACCCTCTGTCAACCCATCCGACCATAACCCCTATCGAGACTATTTACCTCAACTTGCCACAGCACACAGGTTGTACAATCTTTTAAGAGAATTGTTTGCCCTGTCGGTATGGCAATTCTGGCAATGTCAACGTTTGTCATGGTCCTTTGGTTTTTGGTAACATTTAACGTGCAAGTGAAATTTAAAAGTAGAAACAACATTTCAAAAAGTACAACTCGATGTTGGTATGATACAAATACATGAAATAATTAATATTAGCGAGTACAAAGTTTAGCCGAGCCCTTGTATTCTATCCAGCATGATTGTCTGATAATTTGGTCAGACATGTGTCACATCATGAACTGAATAATTACTGAGTCCACTTGTCCCCTAAAAGTTTATTACATGTGCTTTCAGCGTAAAAGATAGCATGTGACAGCAGTTGCCTACAGTACACTTCTATGTCTGTTGCAAATTGTTTGCCATGGAATTATGCACATGCTAAATATCATACATCAAGCCAACATAATGATTTGTTTCTAGATAGTCTAGCATCCATGTCAATAAATCATCGTAATCATAGTGCTAAGTATTAGTGTGTTGGCCAATGTCGGTATCTATATACATGTTCGCTTTATACATATCAGCAGACAGTCTGTATACATGATGAATATCATTCAAAACAAACTATAGAATACAAATGAAAATACAAATAAGTTTGGATTCAACCCTGAGTATATGGATGCAAAAATAGTCTCTAAAGACCATTCTGTCATATATTACTTACATTGATGTTGTTCACTATACATCTTTTTCCTATTCAAGTATAACTGAACTAGAACTATGATTATATGACATGATAAAAAGTACATAATGTTAAACAGTATGATACAATAACTGACAATATGTAACAATCTATAATATGTAGCTTAATGCGGCCAAGACATACTACATCGATTCTACCATCCGTTCCCTGCATTGATTACAAGCACAGGGTAATTAATGTGGTTAAGGTCCATTTTTAATTCAAACCTGTAGACCATATGAACAGGTAGTACGACCAGAAACAGATGTTGAAGAATGCAAAGGCAGTCAAGAACACTAAGCGGGTAATATAATCAATCTGTTGGCTCAAGTACGTGTGTACATCCGGGTCATTTATGTCAGAGTCAGTGTCAATGACGTCAGAAGTTGCATCTGTGACGTCAGTCACCATGCTACCGTCTGCCGTGCTACTGGTATCCACCGAGGATTTGCCGGTGGTGTTCAGGGTGTCGTACCCAGAGGTCTGGCTATCTACCTCGTCATGAAGGTCGAGATTTTCAGAAGCGATTTGAGGGGGATGACTCTCGCGGATGTTGTTCTTGACTGGGATTGGGCACCTGGGCACATCCATATCCGGCTCAGGGTGGATTTCCGCAACCACTACTGACAGTTCACCTGTTCCATTATCCGATTCGTAGTCTCGCATGTGGGGCGTATTTCTACCTTCAGAGAAGGAAGTCTCCTGGGTTGGTGGGACGTAAGCAATCCTCCATCCTTGGCCGTCCGCTTGCTCCCACCATATCCCGAGAGGACTGGAATATTTCGCACGAGGGATGCAGACTTTCAGCTTTCGTGGTTTGTTCTCTGCTGGACGCTGGGTAGACAGAATTACAAATTGTCATTATAAGTTATCAATATTGTTGATGGGCGATGATGATAGCAAGCGGGTATACGAGTGTAGGTCATCTCCACTGAAGGTACAGCATACAGTCATACTTGTAAAAGGTACCACCTTTACACAAGGACCAGCTAGCCAAGGTGGTTACGTTTTCCACACTGACACAGGCATTAAACAAATTGTAGAAAAGGTGGGGCTTTTCGTCTCCCTTTGCTTCCAGAAAAGAAGTCAAACCCAACCTGTTTAGAAATAGCCAACACAAGTACTAGTAAGAGTAGAATATTGTCATTTGTATATTTGTATATCTATCATCTACTATGCTTATACCATGCACTTGCAATTAGCCCTCGGGCATGGACTTGCAAATAAACTTCTTATTAAAGAGTTATGTCGATTGGGAACACCTGTCCACATTAACCAGACTTTATCGGACCTCTAAGTGGCCTTCTTGTGCAGTCTTGACTGTATTCATCTGGAAACCTTTTGGGAATCCAACATAAGATATTCTTTCACATCTACCCCCCCCCCCCCCCCCGATTGTGCACAATTCCCTTCATCAAATAAATCAGCTTACCTCTAGCTCTAAGTTCTCTTCCCGTCTGCTGTAAATGTAGTAAACTACTACAGTCTCAGCCAGGGCCAGGACGATGAAGACGAGACAAACGATCAGCCAAATGTCTATCGCTCTTGCAACGGATACCTGTGGAAAGAAACGAACCAATGAAGAGGATTTTTATACTACTGTTATACCAAAAAAACTGGTACAATACCATCGATTGTGGTACTCATACTGAAGGAGAGATACAAAACACTTATGCTGCTTCTTAATTCAATGTTGACCTGTCTCTTCCTTCTTTTTCTTCAAAGAACTGCATATGATAAACAGACAGTTGAACACATGAAGCTACGGTACCTCTAAAATCAATGTATGCTAAAAGTTCCATTACAAAATTGGGAAGGTACACAGGGGTAAACTTTCATATTACTCACCCAGAGTATTCTGTGCTTCAGGACGCCCTTAGAGATCATCACCAGGAGTGGGATGATCCCGAGAGTGATGCGACCGGAGATGGCTTTCTGGTGCAGCGGCAGCCATGTCTGCATGAGAGACGCCACCACCAGGATGAAGGACGGGATGAAGGTAGTGGAGATGTAGATCCACAGCCGCCTGGTCATGCCGAGCTTCACTGATACCGTGGTGTAACTGTTGGTGTCTGAAAACAAATCAATCACACACTGTGTCAACACAATTCACATGATTAAAATCATATTGAAACAGTATGAAGCAAAGTTGTAGTGTAATAAGTTCTAACACAAAATATGGACTTTCGATTGTCCATCTTCACTCTCCGCCTGGGAATGAGTAATCCACAGCTTATGTGACGTCATGTTTTTAAGGTTAAACATGTAACGCATTGAGCAGTGGATCATAATCATAAGTTGCTGAAGTTTATGGTACACCTCTGCCCCTGTTAAGCCTAATCATCCACTAACATATCCGATATTGGTAAATCAAACTTTTCATACAGGGACACCATAACTGTTCTTTCTGCAACTTAGGATCCACTGCTCATCGAGTCACATGTTTTATCTGCATAACCGTAACGTGACGTCACAGAAGCAGTTAATTGCTCACGTTCCGTGACAAAGACTAGAGTTGGATAGTCGAAAATTGAAACTTTTTCTGTTAGAAATTACACTTCAGAATTATTTGTACCGACAAAGATGAGCTTGCAAGCGAATCTTAATAACAGTGCCATGGTGATGATGGTCAAAATATGTACACCTAGTAAACAGAAGCGTCTCCCTGAATATCTTGCCGTTGTACTTGAGTGGAAGGCAAGTTCAACACCAACGGTTCAAAGCATCCAAACCTTTGTGGAGGTTGTTAGCGCTACGAGCCACCCTGCGTGCCTCCTCTGATACCCTGCGCACTTCCTCTGGACAGTCCACCTTCTCCATCGCACACTCCCCCACAGTCGTGCGGCAGTCCTTAGAGCTGGTGAAGGGGCACGTCTCAGCATTGTACTCACAGGATTGCCTAAAGTAACTGCAATCTGGAAATTGTAATTCGATAGTATAAGGAATTCGCTTTTTGTGTGTATTTCTTTCTTTATTAATGTTTATTTGTTCACTTAATTTGCTTTCTTGTGTGCCTGTAGATATTTGAGTACAGTAATAGCGTTGCTTGTTTCCACATCCTAGGGACACTGACCGGAAGTTAGTTCAAAGGTTCCCAAAAAGTTTTTTCCCTGTCTTTAATCTCTCGCTATATGCATGTTTGTTGTCTTATGAGAGCATGAGTGGGAAAATGAATTAATCAGTTTACCATTGAGAAAGTTACACAAAAAGATATGTTTTATCTTCAATTTTGCGTTGGCTCTCTGTCTGTATAAAAGGTATATGCTATATTTGCACTTTTAGACTGTCACAATAATGTCGTTGTGATGGTGGTATCATTTACAAACCTGAGACGTTGGTGAGAAATGACTGTAAGGTCCCAGACAGCTGTACCCTGCTCAGCATGAACTGAGACACCACTTCGGCACTGTCAGTCTTGATCTGGTCCCGGGATGTGTCGCTGAAGGACATCAGTCGGAACCTGACTCCATTATCTGCACGTAAGGTAGGAAAACAAAAGTTAATGACTTAATTGTTTAATAAATTTCCATCACTCCGGTGAATGTCCAGCAATTCACAGCATCACATTCATAACATTAGAAACAGATGATCCCTAATCTTTACCTCACCTATTTGTCCATTTCATCTAGTCCATTATGAGCTAATATGACGATAACGACAGCCGCTAGATTTAGCTTGTGACATCGAATTCAAAACAACAAATACAAAACAACAAAATACAAATCACGTTAAGGTCTTCTTTCTACATTGAGCAATGTATTTTGGTGGTTAAATGCCTGTTCGCTCAACGGTGTTCGCCTGCATAAGAAGTCACGGTGTAAAAACTACTTACATCCATGAAGCGGCATGATGCAGCCCTGACTGTCAAATGGAAAGTGTTCAAACTTCACTCCCGAACAAGATACCTGTAGGTTACGGCTGCAAAGATAAATCAAACACTTATAAAAGAGTACAAGGTATGAACAACGATGCAGAGGGGTTTAGCTGTACACTGTGTAGAATTCAAATTACTGAAGTGGTTCTGAGGAAAGTTTTGCATTAGGCTATCTAATTGCCTTCGTTTCCAGACGCTTTGTTTCTGATGCAGTTATCTAAATACACAGTCAGTGGTAGGAAGTGTGTGAGAATATGGTTTCAAGGTCAGACTTGGCACTTACGAGAGTGACAGGAAGTGTCAGACATGGCAGGTCACGGGGTCAAGGGAAAAGACTTAATTCACAAAGGGTATAGTTTTTGGTCCGTTCATTTAGGACAAGTTTCGTACTCACATCATCCTAAACACAGTCAGCCCACTCCTGTGCAGCCACAGGGATATCCCCGTGTCCGATGTACTTCCCCTGTCCACGACAGATGTCCTTCTGACGTTCCTCCCGAAGCTCAGAGGCGGTGTCCAGAGCAGGTCCGGGGGGACGGGAACCCAGGAGGCGGTCAAGCCCTTCAGTCGAGGATCTATCCAGGCGAGCACGTACTCGAGAGTCGTAGAAATGTTCTGTAGAAAAACAGACATACGTGACGTTATATATAGTACGTAATTATTTTCTCGCTTATTGTGGGTCCAACACGCATTACTTAGAAGGCTTTCGTCTTAACTAAATGACTGACATACTGACAGTATATACAAACTGTTCAATGTGCAATTGTAAGGGAGAATTTTAAAAGGTATTCCATTGTTTGTAAATGGGAATTGTTCAAATGAAGTAAAACAGTCAAATGTGGAATACCAAATAATAATAGCATTTGTAGCGTAACATAAACTCACCACGTGTTCATCGTCAAGCCAGCCAAGACGACGGACGTACACAGTCGAAGATACCTCCGACCACCTGTCCGTGTTGCTTTCTAAAACGACATTGCATTTATTTTTACTAGCTGATCCATGTACATTTATGACGCAGTGGATAAGGTATAGGTGATCATAACACAATGCTCTTGGGACATTTACGTAGTCGCCTTTGAAGTTTATCACGTCAATGTCAACAATCAATAGACTACGAAGACTTTACCTACAACCTAGGAGGTTAAAGATATCTTCCTTGCTGTTGCTGCCTTCCAGTACACTCCTATCTTTTGAAATCAAAAGCAGAGAATTACGTTGTAATGGATTCTATGCATTCAAGAGGACGAGTGAGGGATGGATTCTACAAGTTTTAAAATTCTATTATGTTGAAACTAAAGCTGTGGCGATCCGAATATCAATGGTTAACGTAGACCAATGTGTATAAAACATCTAGTAAACGATAGCATAGATAAATGTCGAAGTGCGAAGACTATCTCTTACCCCCACTTGTTGGTCTCTGACTCTTGTCATATCCTGGCGGTAGCGGCTCGCCTGTCTTCCAGAGCTGCCATTCTGTCCAGCTGGCGTTACCCCCACTCTCCGAATCGTCCGGGTTATACTCGCCCTTTGGAATTGGGAGAAGCGGTGTCATGGAAACTCTCTTTTGACAATTCGTCATAGTGAAAGGGAAGAAATACCCAGTTGCCATATTTTGTTTTGTCGAAGATATCATAGTATAAGGTTAGGTTTTGTCATTAGGGTTGATGGTTTATTTCAGGGTTATGTTAGGCACACATGACTTCTGGTTAGATGCACAATTTTGGAGGCTGTTGACAAAAGCACACGTAACCTAAACCTGCATGGATTAGAGCCCTGGAGCTGAGACAATCTCAAATTGTGATTGACAACCTGACTGAAAATATATTTGGAACTTTGCATCGTGAATGTCATTAGTCAAATGTTAACCCATGCATTGATTTATTAAAATTATTCGCATTCATGACAATTAGGGTGTTCAATCACACCACCAAATAGTCTATATTTTACCTTCAATTATACATGTAAGACTTACAGCTAGGTATTTATCCCATATACCATCTCCTGCAGCTAAAGCATTCCCAGGATCGTCTGTAGTAGCTGCTACTGATGCAGTGAGTGTGGACGGGGGCTCTTCAGTCGTGGTTGGAATGCAAGGCGTATCTGTAACAGTATTTTTATTTCATTTTAGATTTATGATACATGCATGTGTGCAGACTGAACTGTTGGAATGCAGACTGTTACTAAGGGAGACTACGTTTACTGATGGCGAGAGTAAACGGACATCAACCCGAATATAATGACGACGGATGTGATCAACAGTAATGGACTTAAAACTCGTTTGGACTTGGGGAGGACTTTGAGTGTGGATGCCAACGACGTTATTCTTCTTAAATTGCGAAAAGAAAAAAAAACTGTTAACCCAAGGCGAGGGAAACATTCTAGGAAATCTTTCCTCTTTAAGGTATTAATTGTAAGGGGAATGGGATGGTTAAATAGTTGGAAGAAACTCTCAGACTGTCAGAGTTGAAAGAAACTCTGTCAAGTCATCAGCCGTTCCTGTCCTAGCTTTTCAAACACAAGGCGCACATAAGTTCATTATGTATTTCAGCTGAATTCTTTGTGCCTGATTAAGACTTTCTTCACTCACTGTCAAAGTTGACTGGCCTCATCATCATCGTAGATCTCTTGAGTGAATAACCAGACCCCTTCCAGGTGTGCCAGACAACCCCTTGAGACGGGTCACAGTAAGGGTTACAGTCCGTCAGGTACTTCCCGTTTAGGAACGCGTAGCCGCAACCTGAGGTGAACGAAGTACAGGTTCATGTTACTCCATGTCATCATCTATGTCAATACCATCTATAGCAAACACCTTTAATGCGAAATTAAAGAAGGAGGAGAAGGTGTAGCCTCCGTTGCAGTCTCGAAATGGGGCGAAACTCTTTTCCACGGTGAACTCCCTTCCTCGGCAAACTCCCGTTCCCGACATAAGAGAACCTAGCCAACGTTAAAAATCGTGAACCCTCCGCCCCCAATAAAAACCAGCCCCGTTCGAAGATTGCAACGTAGGCTAGAGGAGGAAGAGCAACAAGAGTGGCAAGAGAAAAAGAGGAGGATGAGGATGACATCCTCTACAAGATTTGTCTTACCTGGTGGGTACCACCATCCGCCTTCACTGTACGTTGACGCACAGTTGAAGTCTTCATTGTCGTCATTCTTCACGTCGAAGGTTGAGAACTGTTGGCCGTTGGCGTTGTACCGTCCGTATGGCGACAAACTGTCTCCTGCGTCACCCGCGAAATCTCCTATCTGAAGATGTTGAATGGCAAAAATGCAAAAGAAAATTGAAATGGCTTTCTTGTTTTCGTCATTAACCAGCTTTCTATCCACTTAATTCAATGCTGCTTAGTAAATCACGTCTTCGGTATCAGTTACCTCCGCAAAACAGAGACAGAAGTATTGTTTCCGGCCTGTGTGTTTGTCTGTCTGTCTGTCTCGGAGCGTGTCTGCAGATGTTTCTGCAGTTATGTAAATAGTATAGAGTGGCAGAGTACAAGGTAGTAGTGGTGTCAAAAGATGTCAGCAAAATTGGAAGTCTTATTTCGCTTGTTATTTTGGTAGACCATTTACAAATTCTATTAGAATTTTAGGTTTCTGGGGAAGGGGAGGCATTGATCGTGTTTTGGCAACTGAGTGAAATAGACAAGAACATCCGTATTGTACCTCCAACGCATAGAACGAAGTAATGTCTCCAACGTTGAACGTCCGGTAGGTCGCCTCAGCCACGTTTCCGTCCCAATCCTCGAGCTCAATGATCAACTCGTAGTCCGACGTTGACGTCAGGCGATGTGCTTTCTCCAAACCCATCCACACCTCTCCACCTGGGTCACCAAATCCTGCCTGGTAGTCACTCCAAGGCCTCCCAAAGTCCACCGACCCGTCCTGTCGTCGTTGTAAGATGGTGGAACCACAGTTCAAAGTTGTCATGCGACAGTAGACTTCGAATGGAGGATATCCCACGGAATAGACGCCATCTTGTCGTTCCCCGGACGCAAACAGGTCGGCGCAATCCATAGGTCCACTCGGTGGGAGGCAGCCGTCGGCTGGGAGCGGATTGGTCGTTGAGGGGAACGAAAGAGTAAGTCATAAGAGAAGTGATATCTGATGTGTTTTCCAGTAGCAATGTTCATCCGTAATTGCTGTGATATTTACACATATAAGGTATACATTCCCCTGCACTCGGCCGCGGCCTATACAATATAGAAAAGCACCTTGGGGAAGCTCTGCTAAACCGGGCTGAGATTATTTCCACTTGAGGTGGCCGCTGACCATTAACGATCCTCTATGGGTATCTCCTATGTTTTTCTTTACATAAAGTTGAATTTGTGATTGACATACAGTTGGTTAGACCCCACATCCACAAAAGTGGAAACCTCAGCCCGATAGAGCCTCCGGAGCTCCCAAGGTACATTGTATAGGCCCCGCGAGAGGCTCTGTGAGAGAGAATGAAGTATGAAGTATGCAGTAATACTAACCTTTGGGTCTGATCACCATGAGAGTCCTCCGCAGAGAATACCCCGCGCCCCTCCACGTCTGCCACACCACGCCCTGTGATGGGTCACAGTGGGGATTGCAGTCACGCAGGTACTTCCCGTTCAGGTAGGCATATCCACATCCTGTAGTAACAAACGTCATCGAAATTTCCATAATTCACGATCTGTGATAACCTTTGAAGATCAGAAGAATATGGCGAGGATGTAGTATCTAATTTGACAGTAAGTCGAAGATCTGCATTCTCATTAAAACCTGAAGGTCACTTCAAGGTTACGGGTTACATGAACTGGTCTGGGAAAGCATCTCATCATTGATAAGTCAAAACCATCATGATTGAGACAAGCTGGACTCACTGAAGGTGAAAGGTAACTGACAAATGCATGTAGGAGATGGGAATGCTTGGGAAAGACCCTGCTCCATTTTGAAATCGTTTGATATCCACCCCATCACATAATTGGAAAATGAACCTCAACATCTTAAGGGCACTGAATCCATGGATCAAAAACAAATGTCGCGTACCTGGGGGATACCACCATCCGCCCCCGCTGTACGCCTCTGCGCAGTTGAAGACGCCGTTGTCGTCGTTTTTGCGGTCTGTAGTAGTGAACATCTTTCCACTGGAGTCATAGCGTCCCTCCGGGCCCATGCTATCTCCAGCGTTACCGGCGTATGCGTCAATCTGTGGCAAATAGGCAGGACGATTGCTTAAAACTCGTCATGATGCGATAAGCGATGCGATAAGTGTACATGAAAACCTATATGCTCAGACCCCCTTTCCACTACTAGACGATCGCTGTGGGACCAAATTTGACTTTGTATTATCCTTGATTTCATGACTGATGCAAGATTTAAAAGTATGATCTAAGACACAACATTCAACAAAACATTCAAAACGTAAAAGTTCTTTATGCAAGAAATCCGCTGAGCGATCTGTCATCAAAGTGGTTGCAGCCTCCGGAGGAAAAGAGGTGTTAGAAGCGGCACATTTCATGTAGGACAAAGATGACAACTTTCAAGCTGAAACTGAAAGCAACGAATTGAATTATAGCCAAAGCGACCGGAATGCCCAGAGCGTGTGTATGAAAATGTACCGTCAACTCGTAGTTGGTGCCCTCTGCTCCAACAGAGAACACGGAGTAGCTGGCGTGAGCCGTCACACCGTCCCAGTCTTCCAGAAGGATGTGGAGCATGTGATTCCTTCTGGAGGAGATGACGCTGATGTTCTTCAGCCCCAGCCACATCTCTCCATCTAAGTCCCCGAAGCCGTTCTCGTAGTCACTCCACTCCCTCTCGAAGTCCAAAGAGCCGGACGTGCGGCGTTGAATGACGGTCCCACCGCATCCAAACGGGTCCATATCGCACCAGATGTTGAACGGCGGGTCGTCCACCGTGTAGATGCCGTCATCTCGGGACCCTTTCGCGAACCAGTCTGCGCAGTCCCTGGGGGGTGGTGGATCCGGGGGACAAGCTATTGGGAAAAGTTTTCAACAGCACCATTCAATTACACAAGTACATGTGTGTACAATGTTTATAAAGTCAAAAGTAGTCCCCTAAACGTAACTAGGCTGGTCAAACCTCAGTGAACAATCCCACTCGGGGGAAGTGGTAATTTTTCCAAGAAAGATTTTTTAAACGATGAAATCTGAAACAGTATAATATGGAGATGAAACAAGACAACAAAGGCTTGCCCTACCTATCTTATTACAACACATCATGCAACTTATAATTGTGTCATCTCAGCGTTCATGGTGTTCATAGAGACATAATTGGCTATTTGGGAAAGAGACATGTAAAAAGACAGTATGTGATTAGTTAGTCTTTAGTCTTGATCATCTAATTTGTCTCGAATCTCAGTCAAACTAGCCAGACTTACGTTTCAATTGACCTCCATGGAAGCCGTACGTCTCTTTGTTAGAGGAGCCGCTCACGAAAATATCTGCAGAATGTGGTTATTAGTGTATAATGAACCTCAAAGATACAGAAAACACCAGAAAGATGGCAATGATCGGTAAAAAGCATCTACTTATTACTTACTATTGTTAATTCTAATCATGACATGAGAAGCGTGACATTCATTATCCATTTGGTCTAGAACAAAGGGCCTGATTGTATAATGATAAAAATCATCTGATCTCTGTTCCAACAAACCTACATCAATAAATCAATTAATGAACAGATATGCTGAAAGACAAACTTATATATCATTTACTTACCATGTATGAAAGTTGTAAAACTTTGAAAGCGAGCCAAGTCAACTTTTAAAGCGAGCCAAGTTTTAAGTAAGCATAAAGAGCTTACAGTGAGCCTTAAATGAGTTAGTGTGCTATTGCTTTAAACAAAGTTCTTAACTTAAGATACGCAGTGCACGAGGATGACATTGTATGTTCAGTGACAGAGATTTAAGACAATGGATAGATATACACAGTAGTGAGACACTGACCATACACAGCTGTTGGATCAGTGTGGATGAGTGTATGGCTCCCTTCAGTAATGTCCGTACAGCCGGTTGAGTAGCCGCTCTGCAGAATCGGCGTCCAAACGATGGAAGGGTCCAAAGGGGAATCATCCAACTCAAATCCAGAGGTTACCTGAGAAGTTTATGATACATATGTAAGAAGTTAAATTATTTCATCTTTGTGTTGCTTTATTTCTGTACAAAGACTGAAATTGGATAGTCGTTAATCTGGGTAAGTCACTATTTGGTGTTTGAATCTACAGTCACGTTTCAGAATTATTTCACCAATTGAAAGCATTTAATCTTAAAATGTCCATCTTTTTTGTTTACTTTCATGCTTTTTTGTTGGTTCAGTTACGATTAATTATATTAACCATGGATCCTTTCTGGTGCCTTTTGTTGATTGTATGACCAACAACAATACATGATTTTATTGACAATAGAATTAGTTATAAAAAAATCAAAAACATGGGAAATGGTTTGTGGGATTTTGGACCCCAATCTGCATGTATTGCATGGTTTTAATATGCATATAACTAAGTACAATTCAACTATCAATGAGTCTAAGGATTGACGTTGCAAAAATTCACAGAAAGATTTTAGCTACGCTTTGCAACCGTGGATGAAAATCTCCTGACCTGTGACACGATGCAGAGCTTGCGGACATGTGTGCCGGGTCCCTGCAGGTCTACTGTAGTGAAGGTGTACGTGTTGTGGTAATTCTCCACAGCAGGAACAGTGGTCATGTACGGATCAGAATCACTCGCACTGAGAGAAACACATCAGGGTTGTACTTAGACTATTGCATTCTGACTGGGAAAACTCCTATGGTTATGCGTGAACATGCGACAATAATTGCAGAAAGGAAGAGGAATAAGAAAATTAATTGAATAACGTCGATGAAGGTTAGACATCCATCCAGGTAATAAGATACACCAAATAGCAATTATTTAAGCAACTGGATATAGTTTTGGAAACGGTCTGACATTTCAGGTAGAATTTACTACCTTTCGTCATTGTCTCCAGTTGCTTGAGTAATTGCTATTTGACACTAAAAATGCACTTTTAAAGAAAGAAAAGAAATTTCTTCCCAACACTATCACATTTTGTTGCCTCGCTATACCCTTAGTGCCATTGTCTTCCATAATTTACTACCATATTCCATTGACTATCAAATAATTGTAAACTTAGTTAAGGTACATGTTCAAATGTTTTACTTGAGAACGCATTCGATACAAGTTATAGATGACTAACGGTCATCACCTTATCTGTACCACCATGACCGGAGCGGTGGATTTTATTTTCCTGAACTCGTTCGCGGGGACGTCGACGTCCAAATACTCCCCTGGTTGTAGAGTCGTTGTTTCACCTTGGACGGTAACCTAGAAAAGTAGCCACATCTACATTCCATGAAAGTTCGAGGTCATCTAGCAAAATGTACCCACCATATTGCCCTTGCTCGGACACATCGACCGAACTGTCGTAGAATCGCGCAATTGCCGACAGAACATCGGGCGCATTACTGCAGAAAATGTCATTTAGAGCTCGCAGGCTCTTCGGTCGGTTGATTTTCTTTCTGTGTGACAATAATAGTGAGTACGCTTCAAATGTATGTTACAACTCCCTTCACAGAGCATGTATCCTTTACCAATGAGCTGCTGTTACCTAGCTATAGCAACCTTGGCAGTAGACGTTACCAAATGTTCTTAAAGCTACTCCAAGGTTAAAACACATTAACACTTATTTGTTCTACACGACTTATATGGCAATACATACCTCGGTGTCGTCATTGGCAGCAATGACCCGGAAAAGGCCGGCAGAGCCCCGACCTTGAACCAGGTCCGGTACGGCCAGGTACTCCGTCCCCCATCCGTCCAGAGGCAGGACCTGGTCACTTCTCAGGCCACCACTGACCACTGCCACCGGCGCGCTCGAGGAGATGTGGGTTCCTAAGGAGAATGTACATCATCGATTAATACATATAGCTAACTTGACATACCAATGTACGTGCAAAGACCATATCTATGTAGCAGAGAATCCTTTGACTGGGGTGGGAATGTTGACAAAACTACTATCTTTATAATGAGAATTATTTTTGCAGATAACCAAAGCAAGAACAAAACCATCTGAACTGAAAGAGATTTGACTTTTGAATCGCTAAGTAAGGGTCCGGTCAAATATGTCATGCGATCTTTTATCGATAGCAAACTGAGGAAATTTGGGGGATAGTCCTACAAATGCGGCTGTCTTGTTACGGAAATGCTGCCTGCGTGAAAGTACTGGCATTTTTATACTACTGATGTGGCAGGGTATTTGCTTGTCCACATGCGACCTGAAAACAGAATATCTAACGAGACACACCGGTTAAGTCCCCCGCTGACTGGACCTGTAGCCCCTCATATTCCCCCAGTTCGACGTCAAAAGCTGTCCCGGCGGGGTAGGCCGCTCCGTCAAACGTGACGTCCTGAGTGGGTGTGATCGTGACGGTTGTGTCGGGGTAGGCGCTGATCACTCCAAATTCTGTCATTCGCGCGGGGAACAGTATGTAGTAAAAGGAAAGCCAATTGAAAGGGAACTGTAGTTAGGTCTTGATGTACACAGCGATTGAGTCAGACAAAGAAGACGGAAACTCCCAATTGTTCATTTGGTGAACAATTAATCCCTTTATAATGTGCTTTACCAATTAACTCCCATGAACTATCGTACTAATGCAATTAGTACCGTTTACACACTTAATTTACTACAAATAAGCCTCAATATTTGCCCTTCTTGATTCGGCTACGATTTGGCGTGAAGAGCAATGGAACGCTTGCCGGGGCATCAAAAAGAAGTACTCTAATATAGTTTTCACTGTAACGTTACTTGGACATTTGGTTTGTGCCTTCATCTAAAAAAAAACAAATCGGTCTCACAGTAATTCGGGTCATTCTGACTAGAACATTGGTATAGCTAACACTCTGACTGTCAACTTTTAGCATACATGGTCATCTTTTTGTAGGATATAGTGCAGTTGGTTCTATCAAAGATACCAACGTTACAGGTGCATGTAGAAGTGATCGATTTAAATCGTGCTCTTTCAAGCATTACCTGAGAGTTGCCCAGAGGCGCTGTACCCGGGAATGAAATATTCGCTCCCAAGAAATGAAATCGGCAAAACCCTATAGGCTCCTGTGATGAGCCCTTCATCGGAAACAGCCAAAAGGTTGATGTCCTGGTCGGAGGTGACGTACACAGCTTTGCTGTCTGGTTGGCTGCCGCTCATCTCCACCGAGCTCCGAGGCAACGTGACTATCACCTTCTGTGTTGGCAAAGTTACATGCCCTTTCCTGTTACATTTTGTATCGGACTTTGGAGCATTACGAAATGGCATCGCTGTGTATAGAATTGTGCAATTATTTCTGTCATGTCCAATCTGTTACATTCCCTTTCCACTCCGCTTAGCGACCGCCGAGCGACCAAAGTTAGTATATTGTTCAACGAATTACGAGGCGTCACTTTTACTTAGACAAAAACGTTGTGTAAAGTTTAGGATGATTTCTTTTCTCTTGAATAACATTTTTTACACTGTGCACCCATATTCAAATTATAAAATCAATGGTTTCACAAATCCAGTTTTTGTCACTCAGTGATCGCCGTCTATTAGGAAGGGGTTCTGACTTGTATGTGTATTCAAGTACTAGTATATCATATTATATCATATATCATTAATAGGCTATGCTTATTGCTGCGGTACAATGTGAACAATGTTAAGGTTAGAATTACTCTCATGTCTCAGGACAGACGGTCACCGAAACGTCGGTGATAATAAAGCTATGGTTGTGTGAAAATAGTGTCTTTACAGTTTACTCAGTATAAATGTGCCAACCTGATGAAACTATTCACGAACGTAACAGTAGTTACCTCGTCTGCTGACACGTCCACTGTTGTGGTGTATCCATCCGCCGGGGCCTCTATGGTCACGGAGGTGTCAGACGTACTCGTGATGTACAGCCACGGCTGGTTATTTGCGTTTTCAAAGCTTTCCAGAAATGACAAGACGAACTCTTTGCCTTTCGTGTATAGGCATCCTTGAAAGAATAAACAGAAAACCTATAAGGTTTCTACACGATCGTGTACACGACAAAATGTGTGAGAAGAAAAGTAATTTCATCCTTGAAAGAAAATGATATCAATGTACGCGTTCTTGTTGCTGTGGCGTGTAGGTAAAAGAACATAGTACTGTTAATTCCACACGAATGAATATACGGATAATCCGGTCTGCCGTTCACTTGTTGGCTTACTTTTCACCACAAATGCCTTTTGAGATGAATAAATATGCTTCATATCAATATTGCACGTAAAGCTAAGTGGCGTAACGGGCTAGGCTTCGAAAATGGATTCAAGGATGGTACTTCAAATTTCCGTCATCAAAAAGTTCTCGTTCGATCTGAAATCCCATGTCCCAATCCTACTTCTGTCCTTTTTGTTTCGATTATAGCGTGGTCACATTCGTCGTAGGCCGTCGTGCGATTTTGATATCAAGGTAAGTTGTGACAGAAACAATATAATCACCGATAAGATTAAGACCGCCATTGCTGTAAAACGTCG
Source organism: Branchiostoma floridae x Branchiostoma belcheri (assembly GCA_019207045.1). Classification (NCBI taxonomy): domain Eukaryota; kingdom Metazoa; phylum Chordata; class Leptocardii; order Amphioxiformes; family Branchiostomatidae; genus Branchiostoma; species Branchiostoma floridae x Branchiostoma belcheri. The sequence continues at coordinate 23,331,533 of CM033025.1, read as the reverse complement.
ACTGTGTAAAATGACGGCTGAAACTCGAAGTGGACCTTCACCACTGTTTCAAGAATGCATACAGTATGCTATCGTACAACGATCGTGCGACGAGTGTGACCGGGTTCTAAGTACTTAACGTTACGGAGATGCTGGCTGCTTAAACTGTATCTCTCTCTCTCTCCCCATACAACCTACTACTCCCCTCCCTATACGTCCCCTGTACACAATTGTAGCGTGTTCACGATGAATGGTATATTTACCCCTACCTTCGCATGTAGGGAATCCATAGCCGAGGAAGCTCCCCAAAACTGCCAACATGATCCATTGCCTCGGCAGAAAGCCTACTTTAGTCATTGCTAATCCTACGCTCAGAGCTAAAACTGCATCACATTGAAAATATTCTTCGTATCCGGTGTGTCACACAGCAAATAAGGACACATTGTGGATATTTGCTGGTACGGTAACAACGATCATGGGTGTGGCTGATACCGAAGAAACCAGGCGGAAAGGGCTCTTGAGTGAAAATTACTTCGCTTACGTTTATTATTAATCTCACTGTTGGTGGTCACATTGTTGTGAATATTGCATATTCTGTAATATTTGACGTAATGTACCAAGGTCTATAGGCGCAAGCAAAGCAATGTCCATTACATTACTCATTAGTTTAAGAGACAAAGAACATCAACAAGGACAGGCACTGACGTACGTACATACATGTAGGCGAGCACTTAGCTAAATTACACTTTTCATACAATACACCATTATTTCCAGCATGCCTGATGCTTTTTCTTATTTCATTGTGTAGATCTCACATTGCGTGTAATCGCGAAGACGAACCAGTCAAGTCAAAACATCACAAGGGCACGCGTGGCAAACTGTACTGTATAGTTTATTAATATTTTTCTGTATATCACCGAGTACATGTAATTTGTGGCTACGAAAAAAATAAAACAGTGCGCCTCTTTGTGTGTATATTAGTTATCTCCTTAATGTAAAGATTCTTATCTCTATTTGTCATCACATGAAGATGGAAGTTATCATGTCAATATGACATGTCAATGTCATTTGTCTATAACGTTACATGGCATTTTGTTAAATACACCCTACAACATTTTAAAATATTCTCTTTCATTTAATATGATATATCTGTATGATGTGATATGTTACATATACTAAACACAACATAAGTAAATATGATAAAGTATGATACAGGAATCACATGTAAGCATCTCCCGATCCCAAATAGTTGGCTCATTTGGAAAGTACATGGATTGTTTTACAGCCTTAGAACATCAAACTATGTCAGTCTTGGAGTATACTTCCAGTCGCCTATTATTATCCTTTAACCACTGCTCCAAGGAGCGTTATCATCAAAAGACATTAGAATAGCAGATAGAAGAGCCAAAACCAAAGGTTGAACACCAAGAAGGCACAGGGGAATGCGATTCTTGAGGCTCGATCTATCTTCCTTGTCATCTCCTCGGATCGTGGCAGTCTGTCCTTCTCACAGAGCTCCCCGGTGTTTGCTCTGGACCCGTAGTTCAGCTGAACCTTCCACTGATTACTCGGCAGCTGCTCCCATGATGCAAGGCTTGGCTGCCTGAACTTCGCCCGCGGAATGTTGACCAGTGGTTTGACTTTGCTCTTTGTGGTCTTCTCCTGGAGTAAAGAAACCATCATATTCAACTCTTTGTACCTGCATCGTAAGAGTACGCATGGTAACGCATACAGTATTAAAGTTCATTTATGTACAATCAAGCAACACGATTTTTCGATAAGAATGATCGTTAACACCATATAGTCCCCAAGTATAGGAAACAAGATTTTTTTCAAACCTTTCAATGCACCGTGGTTCTAACCAATGTAAATAAATAAGATGCGGAAAGAAGATATCGCAAAACGTCCCCGTATCTAATGCTAGTTCATCTTTATCCGCGAGTAGCCTATATCCACTTTATTAAAAAAAACAGGGTATTCAAGGACATCAAGTCGGCGTATGGTGGGTTCAAATTTTAATATTCAACAACAAAACTGCAATTTAAAAACAACCGTCTGTCGAATTGATGTCCCTAAATACCGTTTTTAACTACAACGGATATAGGTTATCCCGCGGATAAAGGTAAACTAGGGACAATTTCCATTCATGAGAAGTAAACCTGCATGCAACAAGGGTGACGTAAGCGTGAGTCTTTTTTTCATACCTCGTAAGCAGACATGTCCACCCCCACAGCTCCAGATGAAGATGGTATGTACGGGTTGTACATGGTCATCCATTGCTTGTTGGGCAGACGATACCACCAGGAGCTCAGGGGACGGTTCAGATGTGGCCGAGGAATGTGGAAAGATGGCGTGCGCTCCAACGACGCCTTCTTTTCCTGACAATAATTGTGTAAGCCAATTTAAATCATTGTGTCTATCACAATATGTTTACTTTATTTCACTGGACCCGGAGGTAACTTAAAAGTGTTACAACGTTACTGGTTACATGAATAGGACTGTAGCAGTATCTCTTCTTCCTAGGATAGAAACATCATGAGACCAGCTCAATTGCTCACTAAGCATGAAGACTAACCCAATACACGTAAGAGAAACAGGGGTTTCAAAGGCTCCTCAGAATTTTCCCCCACCTATTTAGACCGGGATGGTTTTGATCAAAGAAAGGACCCCTACTATTTTGATAAGTGTTGTATGTTCTTTAACGTGTTGCTGAGGTGTGGCCCTCATCAAAATACATTCAACGTTCTTTTCTAGGGACGTCCCTAATTATCTGTCTCAATTTGTAAAAATAAATTAGACGACGGAAGATGTGGTAGAAGGAATGTACCTTTCTCTTAAGCCTGTCGTAAATAAAGTGCACGACCACTGTCTGCAGAAGGGCCAGTGTGACGAACAGAATACACGTCATAATCCAGATGTCAATTGCACGCGCCTCTGACACCTGCAAAGACAGGAAAATCAAAGATGATGAAACCACGAATCATTATTGTTCATGCACTAATTAATATCTAAACCCTAACCCCAGGACTCTATTGTCAGCTTGCTTTAGATAAATAATATCATTCAAACTGGTAGCTTTAGTTACCCTCAGAATGAGATGTCTCATGTTGTGCCCGGATATCATCACCAGAACGGCAAAGATGCCCAACACGAACCGGCCCGCAATGGCTGATGGGACGAGCGGCAGCCATGTTTGTAAGAATGATGAGATGACTACCACAGTGGACGGGATGAATGTTGTGAAGAAGTAGGACAGAAGGCGGCGTTTTAGATGGATGCGCACTTCAAGTGTTGTGTAATCATTCGAATCTAGAGGAAACAGACAGGTGTTTGTAAAGCCGTACAACAAATTGCCTCAGTTTTACACTTTGGATTCATGTTATGTCTTTATGTCCTCATTAAAGTGAGATCAACCATTTGTGTTATAAGTCAAGTAGGGACTTTCCAAGAATAAGCGACGGCTCTGACTTTGATAGAGAACGAAACCAACCATTTTGATCGTCGCAGCTGTTAACTCTGTGTGAACATCGTCCCACGCTGCTTTTACACTGCTGGCAAACTTGGTCATCGCGACAGGACGCAACATTTAGACAATGCTCAACGTCATGGTCACACTTCTGGCTGAAGTACTCACAGCCTGCAAGAAAAGGCACAACAAAATGACATTGTGAATTCCATGTATCTACCATGTATAAACATATAAAGAAAATGAGATTTGATCACCAATATGTAACATAGAAAACCATATTCTTCCTCTGTGCCGGACCGTGAAACACAGTCAGCACAAAGGTCAGTCAGCACTAGGGACAGGAAAAACACAGCTAGGGCCAGAGACAGGGAAATATAGTCAGGGCCAGAGACAAGGAAACACATTCAGCACCAGGGACAGAGAAACACAGTCAGCACCAAGGACAAGGAAACACAATCAGCACCAAGGACAGGGAAACACTATCAGAACCAGGGACAGGGAAACACAGTCAGCACCAGGGACAGGAAAAACACAGCTTGGGCCAGAGACAGGGAAATAAAGTCAGGTCCAGAGACAAGGAAACACATTCAGCACCAGGGACAGAGAAACACAGTCAGCACCAAGGACAAGGAAACACAATCAGCACCAAGGACAGGGAAACACTATCAGAACCAGGGACAGGGAAACACAGTCAGTACCAGGGACAGGGAAACACTATCAGAACCAGGGACAGGGAAACACAGTCAGCACCAGGGACAGGAAAAACACAGCTAGGGCCAGAGACAGGGAAATATAGTCAGGGCCAGGGACAAGGAAACACATTCATCACCAGGTACAGAGAAACACAGTCAGCACCAAGGACAAGGAAACACAGTCAGCACCAGGGACAGGGAAGCACAGTCTTCACCAGGGACAGGGAAACACGATCAGCACCAGGGACAGGGAATCACATTCAGTACCAGGGACAAGGAAACACAGTCAGCACAAGGGACATAGAAACACACTCAGCACCAGTGACAGGGAAACACATTCAGCACCAAGGACAGGGAAGCACAGTCAGCACCAGGGACAGGGAAACACAGTCAGCGCCAGGGACAGGGAAACACAATTCAGTACCAAGGACAGGGGAATGAAATGGGTTGATATAGAAATCCGCCATATGTCATCATCCATGCATCTACCCCCTACCCCTCTAGCAGACATACTTGGCCTTTCATTCAGGAAAGAGTTCCTCTCTAGCCTGATTTCCACCGCTTTTAGCATGTACTGTGACCTCACAGCGGTAGCGTCTGCAGTGATGGGAGCCTGAAGACTTGTATTAGATGTGAGTACGTTGAACATGACACCATTATCTATTGATTAAACAGAAAAACACACGGTTTACCGGAAAGACAATGACAACGTGCAACCTTAAGGGTATCGTGGAATCTGGCCAACGATATTTCTGTGTGCAAATACTGCCAGCCACTGTTAGGTTTAGGAAGCTCTGGATAGCGGCACTCACGCCAATTGAAACGTGTGAAATTAATGCTGATTAAAATTCTGAATGTAAGGACTCTTACAATTACAAGCATTGCGGAAGAAAAGACAACGAACGTTGTAGGAATCTGTACTTACATCCGTGCAGTTTCACACTACACACTTGTGAATCGAAGGGATACCGCCACAGTTGAATACTACATGTAAGTTTCAAAGTGCGCCTGAAATAACATAAATTGGAAAAAAAGATCACATATACTATACGGGGCTCGAGAAGAAAATAACGCAACATTTGAGTAGGGACGAAACGACAAAGAATGTAAAGTCTCCATTGTGAAGGCAATCGAAGAATACAGCCTGATATCAGGTTGGCTTTTGCAACACTGAAACAGTTCTGTGTGACATGAGAATAGAAGACATGGTTGTTACGTTATACTGTAAAGCATTATCCCGCTGCGATGGAGCCACATGGAAATCCCGCTGTCCGACTTGCTTCCCTGGTCCACGACAGAAGTCCACCGAACATTCCTGCCGAACGATATCGGCGGAGTCCAGGCCAGGTCGGCGGGGATGGGGAACCACGATGCCGCCAGGCCGCCAAGCCTCGGGTCCACCCAGGCAAGGTTGTACTGTATCGTCGTACTGAGATTCTAGGGGAAGGGAGCATTAGACAACGTAACATACAGATTTAGGGCAACTTGAGCATTTCTGGTTCTTAGTATGTCGTCGATTAAAAACGGTGTTTTACATGTAACATTAAAAACATTTCAATTTGGTATAAAGCATCGCTGTCTATTGTTACGCTGTGCCTTATATCAGTTTTATAGCACTCTTCCTTGAAATAGAATAGGGGGGGTGTCTTCAAAACTAGAAAGAGCCAAACACAGAGGTATGCTTATGTACAAGACAATATTTGCCTGGTGAAGAAGGAACAGACTCTAACAATTATACTTTATTACAAGATATTGGCACGATTGTGTGCTATCATGCTTAAGGAATTGTGTACATGTAATGTAACTAATATCTCTGTCTATTTCCTGTCCAACTCTATCTTACCGAGTGTTCCTCTGACAGCCATCCTATATCCCGGATGTGTACGCTTGAGGAAACATCTGTCCATCGTTCTAAACAAAAATGTACAAGAATCATCTGTCTGAGAATAGAATACTCATGAAATATTTACAGCCATTTACCACATGCAGGCCTCGACAACAAAAACCTGCCATTATCTGATTGCTTGGAAAGAGACAGGAAGGTCTGTTAATTACTCAGCGTTTCAGCTTGACAGTAGATATACGAAAAGCGTAAAGTGCCGCAGAAAGCTGTTACGACAGGATGATGCTTTAGATATTTACATCTTCAAATCTTGTTTTAGCACGGGCGTAGTCATATAAATCGTACGATCGTCGTACGAATACCAAATAAGGCCAATAATAGGATTTTCAAGCGTATTTCAACTGTCTTGTAATCAAAAAGGCAGAATTCGATCCCTAATGGCGGTTGGATTTGTGAGAGCCTGCTTGAAAGTCCTGCAACCTCAGAATGGTACGACTTAGTGTGACCGCGCCTGCCCTACCTTGCTCGTTAGGTCTCTGGGATTGTTGGTACCCAGACGGTAGGGGACTGCCTGTTCTCCAGACCTGCCAACTCTCCCAGTTCGCGTCTCCTACTAAAGCGTCGCTCCCGTCCAGTCCTGGGTGCAGCGAGCCCTACATACACAAACATAACGTTACATGATATATCAATGGTATTATAGTTATATAGATATCACGCTCTTGGACATACCAACAATAGAGTGTATAAAGTAATGACAGTGTTGTATGTGTGGTCACAGGTTTCTTTTTAAGCACCTTCAGCACCATTCATGAAGTTTGATGAAAAAGATTGTAGAACTGGAAAAGACATGGTAAGTCCAGCCCCTTTTAAGATTCAATGCAGCAGTTAGGCAATGTTTGTACCAGTTCATAATATGTCTTTATAATGACTGTTTTAATTGGGGGATTAATATGAGATAGATAGTAAACATTATGTTTGTAATGTCGTATTGGAACACCAACAGATATCCTACTACATGTATGTGCTTAACTAGGTGGGGCTTTTTCATCTTCCTCTGCTTTCGAAAAAAAGCCAAATCTCTTGTTACAATAATTCCCTTGTCTAATGTTACTATGACATGGATACACATAAATAATATTTGCAGTCAACGTTCCGTCACGAACTAGCTAAATAAAACCTTATGATAACTAATACCTCTCCAAAATCGTAAGGTGAAAATGCAACAATACATCTTGTGTAAACATGCTACCTTCTATATTGGTAATGAACCTTGTCTAGTATCAGTTATCGGTGTGTTAATGTGCCATGACCCTATTTCTGTTTACTCGTGGTAAACAACTAACAGATCATTCTTTGTTGTGCTTGTCTACCTGCGTTGAAGGAACAGGTTTTACGGTAACGGGATTGTTAATCATAGCTAGTTGAAGACTATCATACAGGATTTAAAGATCATGGGACAAAGTACTTACAGCCTTAAAGGAAGCCCAGTCCTGCGTAGTTCTACCCAAACTGTCCAGCTGACTTTCAGTAACGGCTAAAATAGACATCACGTACATGATGTGCACACAGAACATTTCCATCGTTCAATAAGAGAGTATTTCTAGAACGTATGCAGAACACACTGTCACCAACGCGGGTTTTATACACCGTAGTTGTTTGGGAGGGGCACCAATACACAAACATAGGGAACTCATCGAAATTACATGGTCCAGTGACTCGATTGACCGACAACAATTGTTGAATCATGATATGGTGACAGAGCTAACACGAATGAACCACACCAACATGAGATACTTGTTGTTGGGAAAGTGTGGTGAGAATTATCAATTAATACGTTTCGGTCAATGGTAGAACCATTTTGAGTTGAAGAGAATGACGTAACCAAATATGCTGGCCGGAAACATAAATTTGTGTTTTGGAGGAAACGCAGGTGACTGAAAGAAAGTTGGGGTGTGGTGTGGTGTTATCCATGAATAAATCATGAACACATGAAGTCAACCATGAAGACTTTGTAGGGTAATGATATGTATCATTTACAATTGTCGTGCAATAAAGTTCTTCTGTGAAGCTGTGCCCAGCACATACTCATTTGTCTTATTGCTGTTCGCTCAGCTGTCTAATGAACATGCCAATAGTCATAGGTTTAACATATATTTATCTTCCTTCGTTATGTCTGATTTCCTAAGATTCTTGTCCCAAAGCCATAGCGTTTCCTTCGTGCTTTCTAAGCTCTTAACAGTTTCCCCTTAGATCTTTTTTAATATCAGAATATCTTCTATCGTACGCAAACATGCACGCAGTTTATCTACCTTGCTGGCGTTTTTACTACGTTTTTTCTACCGGCATGGCCGGTGTTAACATTCGGCCGAAACGACATGGTGTCAAAGTAGCGTAGAAATACTCAAACTTATGTATGTAACGTTAATTTCCCCCTTTATTAACTACCATAGATTCCACTTGATATATATGGTCCACTAGTATTGTAGTAACTAGAATTGTTGTTTGTGTAATATAATGTAAATGTGTAGTACTAGTACTACTAGAGTGTAACTTTCGTTATCTATACATTGCCATACATTGTTACGATGCAATCGTTACGCAATAAATCATTCATTCATTCTTATACTAAAAGTGACGCAAGGCGACATATGCTGGAACTGCAAATAATGTGTAAGTACCAGCATTTCATCGGCACCCATACAAAAACATTCTGTGTGGTCAGCGTAAAGTTTTGCACGTCATCGCACCCCTATATTCTACATGAATATTGGTGTCCTGTAAAAAGAAGCATCTCAGTTATATAAAATTTCTATTCTAATAGATCACAAAGATCACGATGTAAGCTTACCAGTTTAAACCACAGATTTGTCATAATCCCACTATTATTTTTGTTTATTTCCCACTTAGCATATCCGTTTCCAAATCAACAAGATCTAGCCTTCGTGTATCAGGGTATACATACTAACAATGTATAAACACTGCCCTTTAATGTATTGTTTGCACAACACATTTAACGTGACGTCGTCAAATCGATCTTCGCAGTCATCAAAGTATGCAGCAAAACCATAAGACTATTAATTCGCCGCCTTATCGGCATTCCCATCGGCACGATAAAGTGTTGTACACGACTGGAACATAATCGGCCCATTACGGAAGTGGAGCTGTAGAAATACCACACACATGGGAGAGGTGTCACGTACACATTACAGATGAGCTCGACGTGCTAAATCCTGCTCTCTTGGCATATTACATTCTTGGAGAACAACGACAAGCGAGTTTGTCAACAGCTCAATGTCAACGCGGCGGATTTTCATTGCTGTAGTCTGCATCTTGCAGATATTCACCTTGGACCTAGGCCGAGCCAATGGAGGTACGTTTTGCTTAAACCTCTGTCAAATATTTAGAACCTTCCCCCGACCTTACTACGACCACTAGCCATCCAAGGCTGGCGGTAGGTTGGGAACAGTCTGGGCAGTTTTAGACTACGCTTATCTTTGATTTCACATTTTGCAACCAGTATGTGACTTACTCCCAATCAAGCCTAATATATGGGACCTAATTCCAACCAATCCCGACCATCCTGACGTCTGGCCATAAACTACAGAACCTCTCTAGACTGTGTCTGTGTCTGTGTCTGTATCTGTATCTATATAGCCGGTATAACCGCCGTTCGGCGTAACACACCAGCTTCGCAGGCACGCGGCGCGGCAGCAGCTGGTTATATTACACCGAACGACCCGTCACACCTAGATTCTTACATACTTGCCAACTCTCTCAGAAAATGAAATGGGTAAGATCAGCGATTTTTAAAACAGGGGTCCATTTCGCTTTTAATCAAAATGATACATAGTATTATTACATAGGATAATTTTTATGTTGTAAATATCGTCTAGAGACTAAATTGGGATCAAAGTTAGCTTCAATACGGCTTCTTCGTTTCATCTTTGTTTAAGGATTGTGGTATTTGCGTGCATGTTGTGTGAAGGTCGGGGAGGATTAAACAGGTTCTGGTTGGGAATGAGTTTAATAGGGGGAATCCTTCAAGGGTTTAGGTGAGTCATGGTAGGTTAGGGACTCCACCTCCATTTTTCCATAGAAGTAATGAAAGCGTCGATACAAGATATTCTCACATGGCATTTCATTATGACGTTGCACAGTGATTCTCAATCGTATGCAAGATTAGATGCATAAAATTTTCCAATACTATAAAACAACGATGTAATCATTGCCCACTAACGTTACACATATCCTTTTTAGTGTGTAGTGTCTATCGTCCTAACATCATCAAAATATGATTCTCTATCTATAGCAACCCGAACACTACAAAGCTGCGACCACCTGAAACGTGCCGGAGAAGTAGATAATGGATATTATATAATTGACCCTGATGGCAATGGTGGTTTGGACCCCTTCCAGGTGTACTGTGACATGAGCAGCGATCAACAAACGGGTGAGGAGTACCTTTCTATTTTTAAAGAATATGGTGATTTTGCATGGTAGTGATGTTTGTGTTCAGTGATTTAACGCACAAAATGTATCATCTACCTGCCAAAGATTTGATAGGATTTTTAACGTTACACTTTGTACAAATTCAAAGCGATCAATGGCTAGCATCAGTGACCGTAGGATTGATTGCAGCAGGTTTCAGTTACACTAGGTATTCTTCAAACTCACATTGTTATACTGTTTAATTGCCGGTTTCAAGACCTTCTAAAGCAACAGTTTCTTTCCCGGACTACCAAACTATGCAACTCTCTCGATGACAACTGTTTCCATACTGTCTACAACTTTTCAGCCTTCAAAACAAATGTCCACCGTTTTCTCCTTGTACAATCATTTCTTAGTTCATTGCCTCAAAGTGGTCTAATGACCTTGCTATGAACAATCTCGCTAAAAAAAACTTAATACACCACAGGGATAACTGTGGTACACCACGACAAGGAGGAGAGAGCGTCAGTAGACGGCAGGAGGGGCCCAGGCCCCAGGGTCGTCAACATCACGTACTCAGCCTCCATGGAGCAGATCCAAGCTTTGGTCAGCCTGTCGTCTGACTGTGAACAGTACTTATCTGTAAGTACCCGAAAAATGCACTATCACTAAGTATTGACAAACAAAATCATAAGACAAACGGTGGATGGAAGAGTATTCACACTGACTGACTCATCTGTGATGTTGAAACCTAGCTATCACATGCATTCAAATAACGTGTAAACAGCGTTTTACAGCACACTACTGCCCTAGAATTTGACTGAATTTCTGTTCCTAAGGCTATTTAAAGTTTGCACTTTGAAGACGTACAAAAATCTGTGAAAGTCTACTAAGGTCAATTTTGATCTGATCCATAATTTTCCCTCACGATACAGGGCACAATCCACACAGTATTGTAAAGCCAGCAGAGAAGATACACGTAACGTTACCTGCTGTAATACGCGTAGGCCATTTTGTTTACTCATACACAAGCATAAAGCACAACAAACCACCGAGGACGTTTGCCATTCATGTTCGATGAGTATGTATTATCATATTGCAAAATTGAAATTACTAAACAAAAGTCTATCGTACGTGCCATATAATCCACATTCAAACTTCCTCTGTGCAAATCAACATCGTTTTAGTCAGATAACTGACGTCAGACACTATTTAGTGTAAACCGCAGGTCTAGTGGGTCACGTAGGTGTGCGGTTTATTGGAAGCTCCTGTCGATCGCAGCCGCTGATTCTGTTGTGCCCTCTGCTCTCACACGCGATCCGCAACACTGGATGCATCTGTTACCGTCAACAAGTGATTCCATGATAAATGCGTGATGGAAAGAAAGTTTGGTTTAATTCTGCACTCCTTCCATGCCCATTCATCAATCTAAAAACTTCACGTTTCGCATCAAGTAAAATAGCTAGATATCGCCTAGACAGTTGTACTTAGGTCACAATTCAAAACCGGGGCCGGACCAGGCTGTTTACCGAAACGAAAGATAAAATTATGCAGAAATATGCACAAATTGTGCTCATGACTAGTTATTTTCACGTTTTGTGTTATATGTTGTCTTTTATATCATACTTTTCATTCCCTCATACTGCCCGGCCGGTCCCCGGAAATGTGACATAAGCATAACAAGGATTATCTTATTCGTTTCGAAAATTGGCCTTTCTTGCTTGTAGTCATTTTGGCCCTTCCAACACTAATGTAATGTATAAGACTGCAAGGAAATCATACCCTGCAACAACCGCAACGGCTAGAACCTCAGTTTCTCCATGTTGTGGATTGTAATCTGTTACATCAGTGTTTTCGTGAGTTGCGGTGATGCTTATGCAACACTATCAGCATGTAAACCACGTACATCCGTTTGCTTTTAACGTGCCGTGCCTTCTCTCTTTTCATCCATGTCATGACAAAAATATTGTTTTCGACATTCTCCATTATTAAGTATGATAGAGCATTTTTGTGATAGGCTTGATCAAAGAACTCAGATAGCATTGCAGCATTGCCCCCAAAATAGCAAAAATCACAAAAGGCGAATTTTAGCGTGATATATTGGTGTTTAAACAGAGGTTTGTCAGCTCCATGAACCATTGCCTCCGGTTGATGACTGATAACTCAACCCATAACAACACACTTTTGGTTCCCTGAAAGGGTCCTGCCCACAGAATCACAACACGCGGGAACCAAAATAAAACTACAAGTAGGCGGGACAGTTGTGGACGTTGTAACATTGTAAAGATTGTTGTAGAACGAATTATGGAACGACTGTGACAATATCTACTAGTATAGTAGATCATGATGTCAGGACATACAATTGTACAGAGATTTTTAAACTGTGATTCTTCCCATGCAGATAAAGAAACGTTTTGGTCAGAAAAGTGAAGGACATAAAATTATGTAACAGTAAGGCGGTGTACCATGTACTTATAATCATAATTAATTGTTCAATCTATGATTTTCCAGTACGACTGTTTCGAGTCGCCTGTGTTCTCACGCCCGTACCGTCATGCGCAGTACCGACAGCACGTGACCTGGTATTCCCGACAAAACACAAGGATGATCAACTGGGCAGGCGCAGAGGGACAGGATGGCAAGTGCGCATGCGGAGTAACAGGTCACTTTTATAGCCTCAATTCCTAAATGACACCTTTAATTTCTGGGTTTCAATTTCAATTTCAAACAGACCAAATAACTTCTGACGATAACTATTTGTTATCAGTCCACATGCCTTTGATAAGAATTGTCCTGTCTTGAATTTTGATATAAATTTTTAGTAGTATGTGATCAGATATAGATAAAATAGATTTACTGTATTTTGTGATTTCGCAGTTTCTTAAGCACCACTGAAGACAGAACAGTATCAGGTGTATATGAAAACATTACCGAACAGTTTTAGCTGCTAGCGTGAGTTATTGCATACGTATAATATTTACACATATCATCTAATTTGTAGACTTATGGATGTATTAATGTTAAACATCGTAAGACTTCGTGCACATGGGAGGGTTCACGGTGGTCAAATACGGGCTCAAAATCTCCCATGTCTAGCCGAATTCGAACCTTCTGCCATGATGTTCCATCTGACGTAATTCGAACCGAACCCGTGTTCTATTCAGGTCATCTGCGGTCATTGCAGGTAAAACCGTGCTTTCTGGCATTTTCCCCCCAACTAACTTGAATCAGGCGAAAAATATAGTTTTTAACCAATATAAACAATTTTCTGGACAGTACATCAATGCTTTCACTTTGTTTGGGACCTGTAATATGTAACGAAGCTACTGGCGTTTTTGTTGGTGACCTTGAATATCATAAGTGTTGTTTACACCGGTATCAATTACACCCTCCCGCTCTCCGTGCGGCATGACATGCGTGTAAACATCGTTTAAGATCTCCACCAAGAAGAGTCCAACATAACTCATTGACGGCTCAAAATGACCTCAACGGTTTTCCCGAGATTTCTGTTTTTGGGATTTTTAAAAAATGCCTTAGATTTTGAATTATTGGTAATTAAGTGCGAAAAATGCAATTTTTACGCATATTTTTGACTGTAACTTTGCTTAAAATTAGAAATTAAAAAATCCCAAAAACAGAAAGTTTTATTTGCCTCTCAGGTGACGAAAAATATAAAAATCGAGAATTTGCCATGGCACTTGCGGCCCATCTTATCAAGAGTATGGTCAAATTGAAGTCCTTCCTTGAAACAGAAAATAATCGTCTTTGGAAGCAAAATCGAAACAAAACAACAATCTCAATTCAAACGGGAAGAATCAAACTATCTAAAATTGCGAATTTAATCTTATTTTGAATACATTTTCCTTGTCATAACATCTTGTTTATTTTGAAATATTTTACGGTTAGCAAATAGTAGGCCTCTTGTAACCCGATACTCTGTCGAACTCGCATAGCAACGGGAAAGAATACCCTAGCAACCGACCGCCGTGGTTGTTTTTGTTATACCTTTTAGCATGTGACGATATCTGTCTATCTGTGCTATCTATCTGTGTTACTTATTATACACACCATACGTTTCCTCTCCATAGGCACCTGTGACAAAGGACAAAAACGGTGTAACTGCGACAACGATGACGACCAGTGGCGACAAGATGGCGGCCACATCCGGGATAAGGAGCACCTGCCGGTGACTCGACTCGTCTTCGGGGCCAGTCGTGACGTACTGATGTACACCGAGCAGGGATTCTACAACATCGGAGCTCTCAGGTGCAGGGGGCAAGGTTTGTAAACAACACGTATAGGGGCAGTGAAAGGATTCTGTATACTTGTCATTAGGCCATGTTGATTTGATTATATGGATGACATCCACCGGGAACTCCAAAATTGATGCGAGCGAGCGAATAAAAAAAAAAGTTTGGCAAAAAAAAAGTTGCCTTCAGTATGGAATCAAAGTGGCCAGGAAGGTTGAACTTAGGACTAAACACACATAGTATGGTATACCAACAGTTAGGTGTAGGGACCAGTACATCATACGGGTGCAAAACATTTTTTTCTTCTTGGACCAATCCGAAAAAAACAGACCTGAAAAAAACAACAGAGGAACAGGTTTCGCCAATTACAAAATGGACACACTATGTCGGCAGCCATTTGGGGTCTAACCGGGGGGCCAAGAAGACAACAAGAGCGAAGTCAAGTAGAGTTTATAGTCAATTGCACCAAGTTTCTACAATCAAAGGTACAGAGACAGTTAGCCTTTATCACATGGTGATGGGATTTTAAAATGCAGTGGGAGTCCAATAATCCACCAAACAGATTCCTTGGTAGCAAAATTGACCAATTACCATTGTTTTGAGTATTGCCAGTTCTCAAGTTTCCACAGACAATCAGGTCCAGGTTCATGTCCGGACCTGGAAATGATCCTCTGGACCAGAATTTTCTGTACTGGTACCTCCCCCAACCAACAATAGATTTTTTTTCTTTCTGTCCTTTCACATCTTATTCTTTGACTTTAGATTCATTTTGGCATTCTATTGCAATAGTTATCTGTTTTCTGATCCTTTTTTTCATAATCTACGGAATATTTGTGCTCATTTTACAGCTGCTTTGCACAATTTATTGTGTGGTCGAAAACTTTTTTTTTGTTGGAAATGGCCGAAAATTGGTGCGAGCGCGGATGTCGTCCATATAATCAAATCAACGTGGCCTTACTAACCATCATTCCTTTGAAAAGAATGATTGTCACTAATGTCACGTATACATTAATGTATTGTTCATGTATAATGTAATGTACGCAAGTTAACGTTCGCCTTTATCCGCGGCTCAACCTATATTCGTTGTTTGTAAAAACTGGGTATTTAGGGATATCAAATTGACGGACGGTGATTTCAAACTGCAAAATTTTCACGATGTTTCAATTTGAAATCGCCGTACGTCAACTTGATATCCCTAAATACATCGTATCTAGATAAAACTGATATGAATAACCCCGCGAATGAACTAGCGTTTTATGCATATGTCAAGAAAAGAAGAGCACTACATCTTAGATAGATTAGACTTCACCAATGTTGTACTCCTGGGAAAGGTACTTAACACCTATGTCCTCACTCAAGGTGTCATAGGGATCATAAGGTAAAAATGAATACCTGACTTCGGTAAGGGACGTCTCAGATAGAAGGTAAAGATGGATTCAGGTTCTGTGCGTTGAAGTGGGGCATTTTTGACATTGTTGTACAAGTAGAATGTGTCGTCCAGCAGTGATCAGTAGTCACACGGTCGCAAAATGAGATAATCGAATGTTACTAATGAACACTCCAAGACCGGCCACACTCCTTTGTCGGCTTTTGGTACTACCTTATGCTAGCAAGGCACCTGCGTGGAGATTAATGATTAGATACTGACCGAGGTTTTTCTTATACTCCAGCTGTTGACAGGTGGTACCCTCCCTCCTGTGCTGAGGTGAAGTCCCGTGGTGGGCATGCGCAGGACAGCAGCGGCAGTTACATCATAGACCCTGACGGACCGGGGACAGGCGTGGAACCATTTACCGTCTCCTGTGACTTTAACCAAACAGGTCAGACACATGACAAGTCATCCGTCTTTTCCATAACTTACTTTTTCAATGTGCATCTTTCATACGTATCCAAACAATAATTCTATTGTAGTATGGTCCCAAACTTGTTTCAACTAGTCTAACGTTGTATGTCCTGATCACATTCCAATTATTTCCCTTCACATGGCTTGTCCTTAGGCTGTGACGTTACAAAATGTTTGTCAATGAATAGTTTCCCGTCTAAGTACTTGGACAACTGTGACCATAAAAGAATAGACAGGGATAAAAAGGAGGAACGAATTTAAACACCACCCTATACACCGAAATGTGTGGGAAGTATTCTCTAGTCACTTCTTATCCTCTGTCTGCATTGACAGTGACAACCACCGTCCACCACAACAGAGAGGAGACGGCCCACGTGGACGGACATGAACACCCCTTGTCCTACCGGGTAGACGTGTCGTACGCCGCCAGCATGCGCCAAATACAAGCGCTGATGGCGATTTCTGACAGTTGCGAACAAAATGTAGAGGTATGGTCTCTCATTAGTCGTAAGAAAATTAACAGTCTGAGAACAAAATTTGCACCTAGCTAATTATTGGATATGACCATAAAAGAACGAGAAAGATGGAATTTATTCGATTGATGTACAAACCCAAAGAAAATACTTGTGTGCCTCTAAATGGCGATGTACTGACATCTATACATTGGGTAAAATTAAGGATAGTAGTTACATTCCAATCTCAAGGCTCGAGAAAAATGATAGCTGTACTTGATGTACTGTTTTCCCGTCAACATACATATATAATTCAGGTTTCCAAATAATGGCGCCTGCAACTAGCCTGAGTACCATCCGCATAGTAGTTGACCTCAACGTTTAGTGTATACTATATATAGTCGCTTCTCTGCTATTCACAGCGCTACACCAGCTACACCTGTCCCCGCGCGCCACAGACAGGTGGTCGATTAACTCAATTTTGGAGGGTAACCAATCAGAGGAGTTATGCAAATGACAACGTATGCAATGAGGGCAGGGGTAAAACAAGGGGAGATATTATCACAAAAGGCGCACAATTTGACTTTGGGGAGGAAGCAAGAGGGGGTTGGGAGCAACAGGCGAAAAGTCGAGTAAAATTAAGGATAGTAGGAAGGGAATAAGGATGTTGAGATATGAAGAGGAGGATAGTATTTGTACCCTAAACCCACCATCTTTTTTGAAAATTTGTAAAAGTGTTCACCTCGCTCTCTGGTCAGGGATGGGGACTATTCCGCATTCCTTTTCACCCCATCACCTTGCTGGGGCGCCTGGGATGGCACCACCAAAAGATTTGAATATACAGGTTTCCAGACGGGTAGCAGAAGCGAACAAAAGAACAAGCCAGATCAGACTAGCCTGGAACTAACTCGCTCTATAAATTCTTCTAATTTTGCAGTATCACTGTTACGGCTCGGCCATATTCTATTCAGAGAAAGAGTCAAAACCCGACAAGCAGCATGCCGCCTGGTACTCTAGAGAGGGAACGGGGATGTCTTACTGGCCAGGGGCAAGGGGCCACGCGGGAAAGTGTGCGTGCGGTGTAACAGGTAAAGCGTGATTGTGACTAAAGGTGTGTTCACAGTGCGTATATATTCAACTCCGTATGAGGTCCGTATGGAAGACTTAGCCTCTACCAGGCTCCACAGGTCAATGGAAATAATACACATATTGGCAGATTTAGTTGCCGAGGGGTATGGTTTGCGACCCCGACCCAGCTAACTCGTTTGGCATGTTATCTGTCTATATTTGTCATTTTTCACTTTTCCCAGTGCCCTGTGGATCCTGGTATAGGCTAAGATTTCCATACGGACTTCATACGGACTTGAATAAATACGCACGTGTGAATACACAGTATGCAGACGGTAAAGAATGTATCTTAATCTTTTACCTGGTACAACACAAAAACTGACTTTCATGCGTCACAACAAAATTTACTACATGGATTCGTGTATAAAACCACAGGCACGTGTGACAATGGAAACCCACGTTGCAACTGTGATAACAACGACGACACCTGGCGGAAAGATGCAGGAACTGTAACGGACAAGAGCCTACTACCGGTGACAGGACTGGCGTTCGGTGACACATCAATCAAAGTCTGCTTCGACGAAAACGAAAACATAGTATCCCTTCTGGACGAACAAGGATTCTATGTGTTGAGTCCCCTCCGATGCAGGTCTAGTGATGCAGGTTTGTTTTCCATTGTTTTTTTGTTTTTGTTATTGCTTTTTAATTCATGAAGCACATAATTGATACCAAACGTTGGATAGGTTTGTGGAAAACATCAGCCGGAATCATTTTCTCGACACCATATGACTATAATTGAAGTTGATATCCTGCCGTTCCCTTCAGGAACACCGCAGACAACAGCCCAACCTTTGGTTCCAACTAGTTCGACTTCCAAAAAGCCAAACTTTACTGAGACTAAACATACAGCTCTTCTAACGAAAACGGAAAGTTCGAATTCAGATTCTCTCCTGAGAAGTACCCCAAGAAACAGAGAAGAAACAGCAATAGAGGGAGACCAAAATGTAGATAGGAAGACACCAAGTCAAGATGAAGACAGTAGGATTCAAGATGGGGATATGGAAGAACCGTCTGATGACAAGAAAAAGGACAACCAACCACATGGCGACCAAACTCCAGGTTGGCAATTGCTTACAGTGAACTAGATGTTTATCAGTGTCAACATACAACATTCTTCCAAATTTGTATATTTTTGCCTCCTGTGCCCTGGTATTACAACAAAATAACCTGCATTTTGGCAAAGGGGTGCGTGGAATATTCATTCAAGGGACGCAGATATAAATTTTAGCATACAGCACTTCAAAATGATGTATTTTGGATTTTTTGACAAATATTTTTACCTTCCCGCAGCGTTCCAGTAATGTGACCCAGAGGACGTTGACCAAACCAGTGGGATGGTGTGCAGGTGTGCGCGATCGCTAATCGAATTATTAGGGCAGCCAATAGCCGCGCGACATTTACTACAAGCCTGTTTGTTCAACTTAGGTTCAGCCAATGAGGAAGCGTCATTCTAATTGAGGTCTAGTTACCCCTTGCTCTAATTAATATTCATGAAACGCGAAGCGAACATAGATAGAACTTTATTGCTCGACATTTGTACATGGTACAAAGTATGGCAATGACTGTTACACAAAGTACAAAATAGGTGTAGAGAATAAGACTTGATATCCTAATTAACGTAACAAGAAGGGCTGACACATTAGTCTTTGATATAGTGTTACAATCGAGTTGGGCTATACATGAGATTCATTACTCTTTCTAATAGCAAAGCAGTCTTTGATATATTTGCCTATCCTTGCATTATGGGAGTCGTGGCATCCAAAGATATATACAAATCTGTCTGTAGCATCGAGTCTCTTGAAATCTGCTGTACTGTATTCGAGAAATGTAAATAGCTCATTACGTAAAATAGCGTATCTAGAGCATTCCATTAAAAAGTGAAATTCATCTTCAATATGCTTTGGACAGAAAGGACAGAACCTTTGGTCAGGGGCTACATTGTAATATCTACCTGTTTCAATATTCAATTTATGGCTGCTGATTCTTAACTGAGTAATCGCTTTTCGAATTTCAAAATTATTTATATCATAAAGGTATGTTTCTTGTTCATAACATTCTTTTGACTTGCTAAGAAAAGACAGCTTTGAATTGTTTTCAATAGAATTAAACCACTTTGTATGTATGTATCTTGTAGCCGGAGGCGTAGTTGGTTGACAATATAATCTATATTATAAGCCTCAGGTTTCATCCATATGTGTCCAAAGCCATGGTAACAGAGAATGTCCTTAACATGATTAATCCAGTCTTGATTATCAGTAAGTACAGTGTTGTATGCATCGCGAAGCAGAGAGTCCTCAGGTAAGTTTACCAAACGGTGCCAGTATTTAATGAGCTGAATTCTAGCAGGTATTATAATAGGAAAAGTTCCTAACTCTCCTCGCACGCCGTCATTAGATGATTTTGAATGAACACCAAGTAGAAATTTCTGAAAACGTGTGTCAAGTATGTCAAATTCCGGTATATCTAAAGGGAGGCGTGTTTTATCGGTTGAAAAGCCATCCTTTTCTATATCAAGCCCAGACGCATGTCTTAAGAACATGTCTTTGTCTGGTCTTCTCTCAAAATTAATGATATAAGAATGAGTTGCATCAGTGCAAGTGCTCTTTCGAATCGACAGTGGAATATTATCGTCGATCTGAAGTTTCTTCAATAAGAAAGAGAGAGTATTTTTGGAGAAGATATAGGGATGTTTTTTGAGACAATAAGTTTCAGTGTTTTCGAGGTGTGGTCAAAGCATGTTAACTCAGATCCATACATGAGGATAGGTTTTACAAATTTGTCGAAAAGATCTTTACCTAGCGCTATGGAAATATTTTCGGAAGATAAAAGTGATTTTAATTTAAAGATAGCTCTCATAGCTTTGGTCTTTAGAAATTTTCTGGCTGTTTTAAATTTACCTGAGGACGTAAATGGGATTCCAAGGTAGGTGTAACTGTCTGTAACTTCTATTTCACTATCATATATGAAGAATTCTTTTGATATTCTTTTTGTATTGCCTTTAGAGAAGATAAGAACTTTTGTTTTAGATACATTGACAGTTAATTTCCAATTATCACAATATGTTTGTAGAGTATTGATGCATTGTTGAAGTCCCTGCTTTGACAATGAAATCAAGGCAAGATCGTCTGCCCAGGACAGACAATTAATAGATCTAGAAGTTAAAGTAGCTGCATCACATTGGTCACGGTCAAAACATTGCGACAGATCATTGATAAATAGGTTAAATAGCAACGGACTTAAGTTACAACCTTGTCTTACTCCACATGTGGAAACAAAGGAATCTGATAAACCATTCTCCATTCTAACAGCATAGTTGACATTCATATACATAGATTTCAGTACATTGAAGAAGTTTCCATCGATACCATGATGTAACAATTTGTAGAATAATCCGTCACGCCATACACTGTCAAATGCTTTTTTCATGTCCACAAAACAAACAAACAATTTACCTTTCTTTTTTTGTGTGTATTTTTCAATAAGAGATTTTAGAATGAATACATTATCAGCAGTACGGCATTTTTTTCGGAATCCAAATTGTGTGTCCGCTAACAAATTATTATCTTCTACAAAATTTTGTAATCTAGTATTTAGGAGACGCGTAAATAATTTAGATAGACAACTCGAGAGAGCAATGCCTCTGTAATTGTCAACATTCGACTTGTCACCTGATTTGAATATCGGAGTGAGAATACTAGTATTCCAGTTAGATGGAAATGAACCTTCTGAAAGAATAGAATTGAAAAGGGTAACCAATGACTGGTATAACTGTTTTGATCCCTGTTTTAACATATCATTAGAAATAGAATCTATACCACAGGCCTTTCCAGACTTTAATTGTTTGACGCCATCTAAAACTTCTTCCATAGTAAATGGATAATCCAGCAAATTAGATGGGTTTTTATCTAAATGTTTGATTTGTTCTGTGATTGTTTTTTCGAAATCCGTGTCAAAGTTTTTATTCTTTGTTAAATTATTCAGTCCTTTAAAGTGTTCTGTCCATTCAGTGCTGGTGATATTAGGGTCAGTTGTATTCTTCTGTGTTTTTCCGTTAACTTCGTTATCTAGAAAATTTAACAATGACCAAAATTCTTTTGGATTTTTTTCGCTCATATTTTCTAATTTTGTCAATATTTCAGCCTTATATCTTCGTTTGCATTGTTTAAGGAGTTTTTTGTACTCTTTTAGAGTTGAGAAGTATTTGATTCTTGTTTCGTGAGCCCATGGTTCTTTTTTTAACTGTAAGGATAGTCTTTTCAGTCGTTGGCGCAAGGACCAACAACACTGGTCAAACCACGCTTTATTCTTTTTGATTTGTGTTTTCTTAACTTGTTTTCTACGTTTTATTTTCAGTGACCTTAATGATGCATCTATCAAAATTTCCGTAAAGCGGGACACAGCATTTTCGGCTGAATGAAATGTTTCCTGACAGAAGTCGTTTAATTTCGAGCTTGTTTCAGAGCTATTCAATGTCGCCGAGAACAAATCACTTGAATTTTCGTCCCAGATAAATCTTATTGGGTTTGGTTTAGATGGACATTTCTCTTCTGAGATCAGAGGAGCGTGCTTTGTGGACAAAGAGAAAGAAACATTACAATGGTCGGAAAAAGGCGATAATGGACTAACGTGCACATATTGAATATCGGAAAGCATTGATCTTTGTGTGATGCAATAATCTACTACACTCGATCCGTTATAATGATGGCATGTAAAATCTCCCTTTAAATCACCTGCAAACCTGCCGTTTAAAATAGTTAAATCTGCTGAGGAACATAGCTCAAGCAGACATCTCCCATAATTATTAACTTTAACATCCCTATTGTTTCTGTTTTTAACGTCCATTACATCCGCTGTAAGCATATCGGAGGAATCGGTATTAAAATATGTTTCTGTAATTGACCCTGTTCTTGCATTCAAATCTCCTACGATAACAATATCTCCTAAATTTGAAAATTTGCAAATATCATTGGATAATGTGTCAAAAGGATCAATTTCTGAAGACTTTGGAAAAGTTTCGGGGGGAATATAAACATTACAAAGGTATATATCATTAGGAAGGCCGAAAAAATATTTGTCTAATTTACACCAGATGGTGTCTGGTGAACTACTGTCGAGTTTGTGGATACCCTTCTTAAAAGAACTTCTGAAAAAAGTGGCTACCCCACCTGAATTCCTTTTCGCTTTCTTCTTTCTATTTCTACAACTACTAAAAAGACTAAAACCTGGAAAATCAAAATCTACAAAGTTGTCTGCCCAGGTTTCTTGAATACAAATCAAATCGCTATTACTAAAGAAAGAACAAAAATCAACATCACAAAACTTTTTAGCACAACCGCCTTGAATATTCCAGGTGGACAAAATTAAGGCGGACTTTTTTCCCATTACAGTGAGAAACTTTGAAGGCATTTAAACTACAGGAACCCAGCTATTATGATAGTATTCAGATCTATAAGATAAATGTATAGCACGATACCTTGGTATAACTGCTATGATATCCATAAGTGACCGCTAGCGTTCACTTAGTATTTAAGATAAAAGGAAGTTCAGGGCCTTGCGGAGACTTTTCCCGAAGTGTTTCAGTTCTAGGCCGGGATACTTGCGGTGTCCAACTCTAGCTGGATCGGCCTTTACGATCTGTTTGCTTCCACTCGTGACTGCGACGGTGTGGGCATCCCTCTGCTGGTGTTGACCTTTCAGAGTCCCGCGCTGGTTGTGTTGAGGACGAGCGTTCTGGAAACTTCCCGGGGCAGACTGGTTACCTCCCGCGCTTGGTCCTTGTGCTGGGTTTGCTGGATTCCTCCAAGCCGGCTGACGTCCCCGTACGTACGGACTGGGTGGCGGGTTCAGTGGACCCCTCCAGGCAGGCTGATGATTCCATCCATTTGGTCTGGGTGGTGGGACAGGTTGGTGGGTCAGGTTGGGTTGGCTTCTCTCAACGTTTTGTCCAGGTGAGATTTTCAGAGAGTGTTTTAAGTCTGCAACCAGCAGTTTTGTCCCACTTCTGTGGTTCAGGTGGATTTGGTCTCCCAGGTATAGGCTTCTATCTTGCGTGAGCTTTTTGTGTTTTATGTAAGTGAAAGTTCCCTTCTTGGATGACTTCAGCATCTCCTGATTATAGGACTTGATGTTTTGGTTGAGCGAGGATGAGGGATTGGAACCTCTTTGTAGCACTTGAGATACTGATATGTCGGCGTTGGGGAATGATGTTTTTGTAGCGGCCAGAAGGTTGTGGGTGTTGTTCAGAGTTTCACTTACGGAGTCACTGTGCTGTTTAGTATTATCCAGGTCGTTGGACCCAAGATGAATGATGACTGTTTTTGTTGTGGAATCTTGGGTGGTTTTCATTGTATTCATGGCCGCCTGTACAGTGCTACACCTATGTATCTTAGCAGATCTTCCATTGAAAGCACGGTCGGCATCTACATCTCTGAAGATAGAGTCTGCGAAGATTCTGATTTCGGTGCTGTCAGTTGTACCCCTTGTGTGATTGTTAGCTGCAGGAGTTTTCACGCTGTTTACAACGGACTGTTGTTTGACAATGGCTTCGTTATCAGAGAGCGCATGCATTTCATTGTCTTCTGGGTTCTTCAGTGGAACGTCATTGTCATGCGTGCGGTCGGCCTTTGTCATTCCTGGTGGCATCGTTGACTTGATTGATTCGGATTTGCATTTGCAAGAGTTAAACATCTGTTCAAGTTCTTTAGATCTCTCAACAAGTGCCTGGATTTCAGCATTCTGAGTTTCGATGATTTGTTGAAGATCGGTATTTGAGGCGACCAAGGCGTCGACTTTAGTAGACAAGCCATGGTATCTCTCTCTCCATAGGTTTCGTTCGACCATCATTTCATTCATCGTTTCCTGCCTCTCTTTGACCATAGCTTCCTTTTGTGAGACCAAATCCTTCTGGGCAAGGGAAAGGTCATCCTGCAACTTGGAGATGACTTTTTTAATGTGATCTTCTAGGGATTTCTGAGTGGCTTCAACTTGTGCAGAGAGCTCTTTTAGCGACTTCAGGTGTACCTCTTCTCTCTCCCTTTCTTTTGTGATCCAGTCGTCCCTCAGTGAATTTTGTCTGTCTGTCAAGTCAACAAACTGTTTCTGCAGATCATCAAAGGCAGTGTCACTAATCGTCAGAGACTTTTCTATATTAGAAGCCAGGCGTTCTAGATCCCGCTTGTCGACGGCTTTTGGTGCAACTTCATGTTTAGGAGAGGGGCCTGATTTTTGTGCTGACGAAAGTGGCGACATTATTGTTTCATTGTTTGTCGGTAGAATGTCTTTGATCTGTCCGTCAGTTTGGGCGCCATCTTTAATTGTCGCATCCTTACACTTGGCGTCGTTTTTGGACTCAAGTCGCATCTGTTCTCCAGAATCGCTACCATCGGGTGTTTTTAGACCTTCTAGACTCCTGGGGTTGGTGCGTTTAGGCAAAGTTGGTGTTTCATCAACATTATGCCGACTTGCTGGTGTTGGTGTTGTCTGAAGATCGAGTATTGGGAAACTGTCTAGAGCGTGCCTAACGCGTAACTGGACGCCATCTTGGACCTTGGAAGTTGCCCTTGTTCGTTTGTCCGGCAAGGGCAAACGAACGATTTCTGCATAGAAATTGTCAATCCACCACTTAGTACATTGGCCCTGGACCATCAATCCTTTCTTTCGTTGATAGAAGTGAACAGATAAGAGTCCTTTACCTGTTTTCCGTGTGTTTGTCGAGACAGTCAGGCTTGTCGCTCCCTGCGTCGATTTCCAAGTGACGCTCGTTCCTTTGTTGGACTCGAAGTCTCGATCAAAGCCATCCTTATGGTGCTGGAGCCAGTTTTCCAAGTTGTTTGATCGCAGTTTAACCCCGCACATCCGAGTTTTCTCTTCGTCTTCAAAATCGATGGATAGAGATTCATCCAGTGGAAGCTTGTTCAAGTTGATGTTCCAAGATTTGGTGGTCGGCGTCTTTGACTTCGGAGTTTTCTTCGTTTCACCCATTTTCTCAAGATTGTATAGAATTCAGAGCTCTAGAATTTCCAAAACTCTTCCAAACATATATTCCAATAAGATATATCAAATACACTCACAACAACTTACTTCCTGCAGCGTAAAACCTTCAAAATAGAATTAGCGTAGGAGAGCGGCCGTAGCGCGTCTGCTCTATATCAGTCGCAACTGCCACCTATATCCAGTCAACGAAGGTGCTCTTGAAATATGCTGTATTTGCTCATGACATGAGCAAAAATCTATCTATTTAAAGACATCAATTCCTCGCCTAAACTTTGTGCTACTTAAATCAATGTTTTTACAACTATTTCGCAGAAGACATTCCAAATCCTAAAGAGAAGCCACCGAAAGATAGTCTCGACGAAGATGAAGGGGAGGAAAGACCAGTTGAAGTCCTCCAGAAAGAAGACATCGACCAACCACCAAATATAGACACTGGCACCAAAGACGAGAATAACCAGTTGATCACAGATCACTCTTCAGAAAATGTTCCAAATCCAGGTAGGTACGAGTATGTACAGTATGTTAGCAATCCATTTGTAGCAATCCCTTGTATACGTACAAAATGCTCCTTTGCCAGTGTATAAAATGTCATGAAGTTGTTATACATGTGACTAACACTCTTTCCATTTTACCTATTAGTCCTACAGGATGAAATGGTGGATAGCATCAGTAGAACGGCTCACGGCAGAAACGGCGCCGCAGAACACGGTACCGAGACTCGACAACCTTTTTTGAATAAAGAGGATTTACTAGACCAAGAAACATTTGGTAAGTGTAAATTGATTTCATCTTCATTTCATATCTGAATGCACTGACATAGTCTGTAGTAGCTCATTATAAGAAGTGAAATACAACAACATGTAGGTGGTTCTTAGACGTAGCGAGCAGTCTGCATGGTTCATAGCATATACAGTGTTGCATCATGTTGTTCTTCGGTGTGTGCTGGCAGTGAATTATAAGCTAAACCAATCATATCTAATATGCTATATCTGTACCATATTTTAGATCAATGGTCTGGAGAACAGCTTGAAAGAGAGGACGATGAGGGGATACACAATCTACCCGATGAGACAGAAAATCCTCATGAAGAGCCTCTAGTGCATGAAGGTACAGACATCAAAACCCAACCTGCTTACTCTACGACAGAACCCCCGGATGTTGTAGGCGCCGAAAACACAGACAGACAACCGTTTCAGGACAATCCCAACCACCCTGTAGATATGCCACAGGGTTATGACGACGCAGTTATCGGGTACAGGGATGGAGAAAAGATGAACAGTGAACCCGCCCATCCCTTGGAAGAGCAACCGGGCCTGACTCATGAGAACACCGACAACAACAAGGATATAGATCAGCCCCTAGAAAATCTGCAGAACCCAGCTGCCTGTAAGTGTCACTCTCCTTCAAAATAAATTTAGATAAATCATCATGATACAATGTTACTAGAGAACCAACAGGAAGCCCACTAAAGATATCTGATGAGTCATTTTTGTAAATGACGACCATTTATTTGTGAACGGCACTTTGCGCGACTTCCCTCAATGGGTACCTGAAGTTTGTGTGTGTGTGTGTGTGTGTGTGGGGGGGGGGGTTGAAGGAACTGGAATGAGCTGAGAGGGTTGGGCTCCAACTTCCAATACGGTGTCCTAGATACGTTGACTAACACCCCACTGTCCCTGTGGCCTCAAAAAGGCTATGGTACTGCATGCCTTCACAGTGGCGGTACTTGTATGTATTATAAAGATATATCATGCGACTTTTCGGGCTATCTTTCAGTGGGTCAAGATAATTCACAAAGACGTGGGGACCGTACAGATGGACCGGGGGAAGTACATGTTCACGAACGGCCCCAGTGGGTGCAAGGTGGGGACCCTGCAGATGAAGGTGAGTCAGTCATCTTGATATCAAATCTGTTCATCTTTCACACACGAATAATTCTTGGTTGGTAACGTTATATGTTTTGTGTTTCTTCTTAATGCGCCTGTGATTACTGGTTTACACACAAACCAACTCTTTTTCCACTAGACAGCTGCCGCTTTATTTTCTAATTTTCTGATTCGATATAATGAACGATGCAAAAGTAATGTAAGAAATAAAAGACAACAAAATACACAAACCATCAAACGCAGAGAAAAATCGTTATTCGTCTATGAAATTCTTTGAGCAAGTTTTGGAATATTTGGTGGCTCAGCGGTCGTAGCCTCTGGTGGAAAGGGAGCTGCGAGTTGTGTAGCTAAGAACCTAGTGCATGTAAATATAGGCACTACTTTGTTTTATAGATGAGCCAAGTGGCTTCCCAGACTCGGAGCTTACACTCGAGGTTGGAATTCCTGTGGTGCTGACCGCGCTCGCAGTAGCCTTTGTTATTGCCTTTAGGTAAGTACTAAGTTTAGTCGACAGAGTATAAAAGATTAGCCTGACTCATGCTTCTGTTGACAAGTGATAACACACAATTAATTTCTTTCAGAATGCCATGCAAAAGACTACACATGAAGACAAGGAAAAGGAGTAGATCTGACGGCTTCACTGATGTGGGCAGTCCACGTCTTTTAAAGAGTTTCTCCATTCAACAGTCATGAAAATGTTAGATAGAAATGCAATCCCCAGAGCAATGGCAGCATTAGCACAGAATGGCATGCGGGTTCCACGTTATGTGCTGAACGATGGACTTTCCTCTCCCCAGAAAAAAAGTAAGCGAACGAGAACAAATAGATTTAACTTTTTTTAAAATTTCGTTGAGTGGAATATGAAACTTCCGTGGGGGAAAATACGAAACTTCTGGAGTGGAATATGAACCTGTATGTCGTACATTTAATTTGGTACATTTGGAACCCATCAATCATCAATGTACACGTATACTCATGTATAGGTCATGTATTTCTTAAGCGCCCTAGTTGTGTAATTTATGTTGATTATGGAATTTGTGAAATTTATCATTTCTTTGAAGACGATGACATTATTTATGACTATGTTAAATACGACAGAAATATGACGTTAATTAGCGTATTAGTGACATTACTAAATTATGAATGTATAACGACAAGCTATGATAAGATAGAACTTTGTGATATGCCAATACCTTAGCCAGAACTGCATACTACGTACGCAATGCCCTGATAAAATTGTAACATCATTTAACACAAGGTTTTAAGAAATAATATCAAATACATAATTAGCATTTAATTCAGTATTCACAATGAATATCATTACTTTACCTTCTTCAGTTTACAGTTGTCACAGGAGTCTTATAACACTACGAATCTACTGAAATCACTCTACTTATTGGACTTCATTCAATTTACAATAAAAAGCATTAAAAACAAATCAAACACCCATAGCTATGTGCGACTTCTTTGGTCTATTTGGGAAAGACTAAAAGGTGTATATATACATACTTTGTTCACACTATTCTCTTAAAACGCGAATAGCATGAAGCAATACATTGTGTGACAAATATGGGACACCAAGAGAACTATGGACAGCCATATGATTAAAACCCTCCAGCTATTTTTCGTTATGGCCTTCTGGGCCCCCCCTAGGAGACCCTCCAAAATCAAACTATTGATGACTGAAAATTACTGAAATTGCGATGGCTATTCTGATAGTTCTAATTAAGATATGAAATAAAATTTTATATTCCCATATCTATTGTGTTCTTAGGTTTTACTGACAAAAATTTGAAGATGAAGTATTGAAATTAAAAGGGTGTTACAGGGGGTTACCAGAACCAATGAAAACACAATTTTTGACTCTCTACATTTCTGTGATCTTTAAGGGGCTTGTTCTCCGACACCCAGCAATTTAAATGAATGGTTTTACCTTTACTAGATAAAGGAATGTGTACTAATTGAAAATCAAACATCGTCTAATTGGGCCACGCATACCGTGAGCCGTGAGCGGGGGGTCTTTATGGGGATTTTCCAGGTTTTGACTGTGTCAAAACAGGTAATAACTGCTCACTACGGGGTAACGAACAAATTTTTGGTGTCATTGTGTAGAAACACTGCTTAGTTGTCAAAAACGCTCCAGCTAATTGCAAGTGTTTATTGGGGCTCTGTATGGGGGATATAAGGCTACTTGAAAATGAATTCTGCTGGTTTTACCCACTTCTGTTGCTCTGTAAGTGCTCAATATGGGTTAAGTTATGTCATTTATTGGTTTCTCTGTCTAGGAACAATTCTTAATTGTCAAGAAAGCTAGTTACTACTTTTCAATCTGGGCTCTGTATGGGGGATATAAGGATATGTGAAATGAAATTAAGCTCCTTGCTCAGTGCCTAGTTATGGGCTCAAATGTTGGGCTGCGTTACTTGTCATTGTTCGGTTGTGTGACATTCAAGTCTAACCGTTTCATTAATTCAACGTGTCTGTCTTTCCTCCGACGGACTAGCGCCTGCCATATAGCGACAGAAAATGTTCCTATGAAAATACATGTCAGACCAAAGCCATCAAAGATAGTCGGTACAAAGCCGAGCAGTGCCCACTGCAGTCCATAGGCAGAGAACGCATTGGACTGTAGCAGTGCAGTTACAGCATTGATCTCAACAAGCTTCAGGCCAGCGTACCTCAGCACGATTCCTGTACCACGACTTGCACAGTTTGCAAACAAGACTGCGGCAGCAGTCGGCTCCAGGTACCATGTTTCACTCGTAAAAATCGTTGTTAGCCCTGACACAACTGTGGCTATGCCGTAAGTGTATGTCAAAATCATCGTTTTCGAGGTGGATTCCATAAGCATTTTGACGTTAATGTTCAGCATGGCGTGCAACAATGCTGCACCGATGGCTAGCACAATTCCTAGAACAACGCCGTCGTTGTTGACCGTTGACGGGCTCTTGTTGATGGTGGCGCTATAACCAAGTAGTGAAACACCTGCTATACACCATAGACTGCCAAACATGGTCATACGTGTGGGCATCTGAAATCACAAAATATATGCTGAAAAGTTAAATGATAGATAAAGTACTGAATGTATGACACTTTTGTACTGAGGCTTGCATAAGAATATTAGAGGATTTCAAGAAGAAAAAAGACCCGTTTAATTTCTCAAACGCGGTTTTGCCCATCCTAATTGTATCGTCTTTTTCTATACAGACCTCTTTACATTTGTGTATAGTAGAAATACATTTTGTAATGTCCTAATGAAGCACAGAAACTGTGCCATTCGTTCTTAGTCTCTGACATTTACCTCATTGTATGCAATCGACTTAAGACTGAACTTTTTTCAACAGGAAATGTACGTTTTGGCACAGAGGATGTTGAATATTACATCAATTGACTGTTTTATATGACTGGTTTATGTAGTACCCTAAGTCTATTGGCGACTTACCTCTTGAATGAAAATGCAGGAAAGAATCACGACGAAGACGATCAAGCCAGGGCTGAGCACCATTTCTGCGTTGGCAGGAGGGGCGTACCGGTAAGCAGATATCTGGCAAAGGATTGCAAAGAAACGACCCACTCCATTCAAAATCAAGCGGATGACTTTTCCATGGTTATTGGGGAGCCGGAGGTTTGTCCTATGGCAGATGGCGACACACAGAACAGCGGAAACAAGCAGCAGATCGTTGAAGAAGTTGAGCTGATATGCTGTGTATCCCCGGTCTTGTACGTACCTTGACGTTGCAGGAACCAACCCTGCGAAAAGCCCGGATCCCAAGCAGGCTACCACACCCCAATGATTCTGAGGCAAAAACATAGATCATTGTGAGATACTATATAGTCCATATGGCTTCTTGTTTAAGTACAACTTATGAAACTATGCAATTGAAACAGTTGTATTTTATGTAAAGCCACATCGAGTTAATCTATACATGACATCAGGCTGCTCATTTTTATTTTCCCGATTTCTACAAAAACAAGAATTTTTGCCCTCTCCGTAGATAGTAACATGACGAGAAAGTACCCAAATGTACTCTCCAAGCAGAGGTTAGTGGGGAAAATCGATTTTCACAACCAACCTCTGCTTGGAGAGTACCCAAATGGGCAAAATGATGTGTTGTAGCATGTCGCATCTACTTTTCGTCGGCTCCAGGAATCGTCAAAAAACCTTACGAAAACTAGATATCCAGGATTCGTACTTCCGGTGCCGTCAATCATGGTGATTGACAGGACAGAAAACATTATTATGCACGCCCATGTTCCATATATGGGTCGACCTCGTGAGACCTCGACAGACTCAAGTTGCGAGAGATTAAGGTAGCAGAACACAGTTTTCGGCCTATGGGGATTTCTATAGTTAAGGGCCTCAAGGTGACTGGCTTCGACTGAAACTGCAGCCGGCTCACGCTAGAAAGGCAGTTGCGTAATGGGGCGCATTTATACACAAAATAGAAAACTTTCACAATCCAAACCATGCAGTCTCAGAGTCGACACCTTCCGTGACCACGTAGCACAGGTTATATCTGGCTGCCCCTCAAAAAAAGCTTTTTACCGCTCCTTCAACAAGTTTATCCGTACTATTTTATGTACCCGCGTCATACAACCCGGGGTTCGCCCATTAATACTGTGTTCTGCTACCTTAAAACCCGGAAGTGATCTCTGCCCTCCCCATGATAGGACGCCATCTGAATGATTTTAACAGGTTAATAGAATGTGACGCTGCACGAAAAACAACTTCAAACACGCCACACATATATAGTCATGCGACTGTTATTGTCTATCGTTGTGGACAACGGTTGCCTTTCAAGACATGCGTTCAGAGTATTGCAGGACACCTGCGGTGCATGATACCATTGAGGTGCGTACGTGACCCACAGTGACCTCTTGCTCGCAAATTAAAAATGGCGGGAGAATTCCTTATTTTCGTCAGGCGTTCAGGTCGTTTTCTGGATATCCAGGAATCGTCCTCCTGTTCAGGCAGTTTTCTGCATATTTGGCCAAGGTATAACCAAGGTATGGCAAAGGTATAACCAAGGTATGGCCAAGGTCTGAACCAAGGTATGGCCAAGGTATGAACAAGGTATGACCAAGGTATGGCCAGATTTTGCCAAGGTATGGCCAAGGTAAGACCAAGGTAAGACCAAGGTATGACCTAGGAATGACCAAGGTATGACCAAGGTATAGCCAAGGTATGACCAAGGTATGGCCAAGGTATGACCAAGGTATGACCAAAGTATGGCCAAGATATGACCAAGGTATGGCCAAGGTATGACCAAGGTATGACAAAGGTATGACCAAGGTATGACAAAGGTATGGCCAAGGTATGACCAACGTATGGCCAAGGTATGACCAACATATGGCCAATGTATGGCCAATGTATGGCCAATGCATGGCCAATGTATGGCCAATGTATGACCAAGGTATGACCAAGGTATGGTCAAGGCATGACCAAGGTATGACCAAGGTATGGCCAAGGTATGACCAACGTATGGCCAAGGTATGGCCAAGGTATGACCAAGGTAAGACCAAGGTATGGCCAAGGTATGGCCTAGGTATGGCCGAGGTATGGCCAAGATTTGGCCAAGGTATAACCAAGGTATGGCAAAGGTATGACCAAGGTATGGCCAAGGTATGAACGAAGGTCTGACCAAGGTATGGCCAGATTTTGCCAAGGTATGGCAAGGTATGGCCAAGGTATAACAAGGTATGACCAAGGTATGACCAAGGTATGGCCAAGGTCATGACAAGGTATGGCAAAGGTATGGCCAAGGTATGGCAAGGTATGGCCAAGGTATAACCAAGGTATGACCAAGTATGGCCAAGGTATGGCCAAGGTCATGACCAAGGTATGGCCAGGTATGGCCAAGGTATGACCAAGGTATGGCCAAGGTATGACCAAGGTATGGCCAAGGTATGGCGAAGGTATGACCAAGGTTATGACCAAGGTATGGCCAAGGTATGACCAAGGGATGAACCAGGAATGACCAAGGTATGACCAAGGTATGACCAAGGTATGCCAAGGTATGACCAAGGTATGGCCAAGGTATGGCAAGGTATGGGCAAGGTATGACCAAGGTACGGCCAAGGTATGGCCAAGGTATGACCTAGGTATGGCCAAGGTATGGCAAAGGTATGACCAAGGTATGACCAAGGTATGACCAAGTCATGACCAAGGTATGGCCAAGGTATGGCCAAAGATTTGGCCAAGGTATGACCAAGGTATGGCAAAGGTATGACAAGGTATGACCAAGGTATGGCCAAGGTATGAACCAAGGTATGACCAAGGTATGATCAAGGTATGGCCAAAATTTACCAAGGTATGGCAAGGTATGAACAAGGTATGACCAAGGTATGAACAAGTATGACCAAAGTACGGCAAGGTATAACAAAAGTATGGCCAAGGTATGACCAAGGTATGACAAGGTATGACCAAGGTATGGCCAAGGTATGACAAATGTATGACCAAGGTATGAACCAAGGTATGACCAAGGTATGGCCAAAATTTCCCAAGGTAGTATGGCAAGGTATGACCAAGGTATGACCAAAGTATGACCAAGGTATGACCAAAGTATGACCAAGGTATGACCAAGGTATGACCAAGGTATGACCAAGGTATGACCAAGTCATGGCCAAGGTATGGCCAAGGTATGGCCAAGGTATGGCCAAGGTATGACCAAGGTGAGATATGGCCAAGATATCACAAAGGTATGACAAAGGTATGACCAAGGGATAACCAAGGTATGGCCAAGGTATGACCAACGTATGGCCAAGGTATGACCAACGTATGGCCAATGTATGGGCAAGGTATGACCAACGTATGACCAAGGTATTGCCAAGGTATGACCAAGGTGGTGACCAAGGTATGACCAAGGTATGGCAAGGTATGACCAAGGTATGGCCCAAGGTATGGCCAAGGTATGCCAAGGTAAGACCAAGGTAGGGCCTAGGCATGATCTACGTATGGCCAAGGTAGACCAAGGTATGACCAAGGTATGACCAGTCATGACCAAGGTATGGCCAAGATTTGGCCAAGGTATGAACCAAGGTATGACCAAGGTATGGCCAGATTTGCCAAGGTATGGCCAAGGTATGGCCAAGGTATAACCAAGGTATGACCAAGGTATAACCAAGGTATGGCACATTTTGCCAAGGTATGGCCAAGGTATGGCCGAGTATAACCAAGGTATGAAAAGTATGACCAAGGTATGACAAGGTATGGCCAAGGTATGGCCAAGATATGACCAAGGTATGGCCGAGGTATGACCAAGGTATGGCCAAGGTATGCCCAAGGTATGGCGAAGGTATGACCAAGGTATGACCAAGGTATGGCCAAGGTATGACCAATGTATGACCAAGGTATGAACCAAGGTATGACCAAGGTATGACCAAGGTATGGCCAAAATTTTACCAAGGTATGGCAAAGTATGGCCAAGGTATGACCAAGGTATGACCAAGGTATGACCAAGGTATGACCAAGGTATGACCAAAGTATGGCAAAGGTATGACCAAGGTATGGCCAAGGTATGAACCAAGGTATGACCAAGGTATGACCAAGGTATGACCAAGGTATGGCTAAAATTTTACCAAGGTATGGCAAGGTATGGCCAAGGTATGACCAAGGTATGACCAAGCTATGACCAAAGTACGACCAAGGTACAACCAAAGTATGGCCAAGGTATGACCAAGGTATGACCAAGGTATGACCAAGGTATGACCAAGGTATGGCCAAGGTATGACCAATGTATGACCAAGGTATGAGCCAAGGTATGACCAAGGTATGACCAATGTATGGCCAAAATTTTACCAAGGTATGGCAAGGTATGGCCAAGGTATGACCAAGGTATGACCAAGGCATGACCAAGGTATGACCAAGGTATGACCAAGGTATGACCAAAGTATGACCAAGGTATGACCAAGTCATGACCAAGGTATGACCCAGGTATGTCCAAGGTATGGCCAAGGTATGACAAGTATAGGCCAAGGTATGGCCAAGGTATGACAAGGTATGGCCAAGGTATGACCAAGGTATGACAAAGGTATGACCAAGGTATGACAAAGGTATGGCCAAGGTATGACCAAGGTATGGCCCAGGTATGACCAAGGTATGGCCAAGGTATGACCAACGTATGGCCAAGGTATGACCAACGTATGACCAAGGTATGGCAAGGTATGACCAAGGTATGGCAAGGTATGACCAAGGTATGAACCAAGGTATGGCCAAGGTATGACCAAACGTATGGCCAGGTATGGCCAAGGTATGACCAAGGTAAGACCAAGGTATGGCCAAGGTATGGCCTAGGTATGACCTACGTATGGCCAAGGTAGCCAAGGTATGACCAAGGTGATGACCCAGTCATGACCAAGGTATGGCCAAGGTATGGCCAAGATTTGCCAAGGTATGAACCAAGGTATGACCAAGGTTATGGCAGATTTTGCCAAGGTATGGCCAAGCTTGGCCAAGGTATGGCCAAGGTATGACCAAGGTATGACCAAGGTATGGCCAGGTATGACCAAGGTGTATGGCCAAGGTATGGCCAAGTATGACCAAGGTAAGACAAGTATGGCCAAGGTATGGCCTAGGTATGATTACGTATGGCCAAGGTATGACCAAGGTATGACCAACATCATGACCAAGGTAGGGCCAAGGTATGGCCAGATTTGGCCAAGGTATGAACAAGGTATGACCAAGGTATGGCCAGATTTTGCCCAGGTATGGACCAAGGTATGGCCAAGGTATAACAAGGTATGACCAAGGTAGACCAAGGTATGGCCAAGGTATTGGCAAGGTAGACCAAGGCATGGCCGAGGTATGACCAAGGTATGCCTGAAACAATAGGGCGACGGGTATGTAACAACAGTATGGCCAAGGTATGACCAAGGTATGACCAAGGTAGAAAGGTAACCAAACAGGTATGACCAAGGTATGACCAAGGTATGCCAAGGTAGAACCAAGTAGATCATGGATGCCAAGGTATGGCAACCTCAAGTAACCACGTATGACAAAGGTATGGCCAAGGTATGAACAAGGTATGACCAAGGTATGACCAAGGTATGGCCAA
>CM033025.1:23225925-23292518 GCA_019207045.1 Branchiostoma floridae x Branchiostoma belcheri | reverse complement strand
AAGGTATGACCAAGGTAAGACCAAGGTATGGTCAGGGAGGACCAAGGTATGACCAAGTTTATAACCAGGTATGGCCAACGTATGAAAAGGTATGACCAATGTTTGGCCCAGGTATACCACAGGTATGGACCAAGGTATGACCAAGGTATTACCAAGGTAAGGCCAAGGTATGACCCGGTATGAGCCCAGGTATACCAAGGTATGACCAAGTATGACCATGTAATGGCCAGGTATGACCAAGATGGCCAAGGTATGACCAGGTATGGCCAGGTATGACCAATGTAATGGCCAATGATGTGTCCAAGGTATGACCGAGGTTATGGTACCAAGGTATGGCCAGGATTTGGCCAACGTGATGACCAAGGTATGGCAAGGTATGACACAGTATGACCAATGAATGAACCAAAATATGACCAAAGTATGGCAAGGTATGACCAAAAGTATGTCCAGGTATGACCAAGGTATGGCCAAGGTATGACCAACGTATGGCCAAGGTATGACCAAGGTATGACCAAGGTATGACCAATGCATGGCCAAGGTATGGCCAAGGTATGACCAAGGTATGGCCAAGGTAATACCAACGGTATGTCCAAGGTATGGCCAATATTTTTGCCAAGGTATAACAAGGGTGGCAAAGGTATGACCCAAGGTATGACCAAGGTATGCCCAACGTATGGCCAAGGTATGACCAAGGCATGACCAAAGAATGACCAAGGCATGGCCAAGGTATGGCCAAGGTATGACCAAGGTATGGCCAAGGTATGACCAACGTATGGCCAAGGTATGGCCAAGATTTGGCCAAGGTATAACAGGTATGGCAAAGGTATGACCAAGGTATGACCAAGGGTATGGCCAATGTATGACCAAGGTATGGCCAAGGGATGACCAAGGTAGGCCAAGGTATCAACCATGTATGGACCAAGGTATGGCAAAGGGGTTTAAAAAAAAACAAAAAAATAAAAAGGTATGGCCAAACCAAGGTATGGCCAAGGTATGCCAATTTGACCAAGGTATGACCAAGTAATGCCAAGGTATGACCAAGGTTATGATTATGGTATGACCAAAGAATAACCAAGTATGACCCAAGGTATGACCAAGATATGACAAGGTATGGCCAAGGTATTCATAACCAAGGTATGACCAAGGTATGGCCGGATTTTGCCAAGGTATGGCTAAGGTATGGCCAAGGTATCACCAAGGTATGGCCAATGTATGGCCACGGTATGACCAAGGTTTCACGAAGGTATGACCAAGGTATGACCAAGGTATGGCCAAGGTACGACCAAGTATGACCAAGAATGACCAAGGTATGACGCAGGTATGACCAAGGTATGGCAAGGTATGACCAAGGTATGGCCAAGGATGACCAAGGTATTGGCCAAGGTAGACCAACGTATGGCCAAGGTATGGCCAAGATTTGGGCCAAGGTATAACCAGGTATGGCAAAGGTATGACCAAAGTATGACCAACGTATGGCCAAGGTATGGCCAAGGTATACCAAGGTATGGCCAAGGTATGACGAAGTATGACAAAGGTATGAACAAAGGTGGACCAAGGTATGACCAAGGAAGGACCAAGTATGACCAATAGATGGCCAAGGTTAGACCAAGGTATTGCCAAGGTATGACCAAGGTATCTCCAATATGCCAATGTATGACCAAAGTATGGCCAAGGTATGACCAAGGTATGGCCAAGGTATTGCCAAGGAATGTCCATGGTATACCAAGGTAAGACCAATATGGCCCAGGTATGACCAAGGTATGGCCAAGTATGACCAAGGTATGGGCCAAGGTATGACCAAGGTATGGCCAAGGTGACGAAGGTATGACAAAGGTATGACAAAGGTATGACCAAGTATGACCAAGGATGACCAAGGTATGACCAAGGTATGGCCAAGTATGACCAAGTATGGCCAAGGTATGACCAAGATCTCCAAAGTATGGCCAATGTATGACCAAAGTATGGCCAAGGTATGACCAAGGTATGGCCAAGGTATTGCCAAGGAATGTCCATGGTATGACCAAGGTAAGACCAAGATATGGCCAAGGTATGACCAAGGTATGGCCAAGGTATGACCAAGGTATGGCCAATGTATGACCAAGGTATGGCAAGGTATGACCAAGGTATTGCCAAGGTATCACCAAGGTATGACCAGGTATGGCAAAAGGTATGACCAACGTATGGCCAAGGTATGGCCAGGTATGACCAAGGTATGACCAAGGTATGGCCAGGGATGACCAAGGTATGATTATGGTATGACCAAGATATGACCAAGGTATGACCAAGGTATGGCCAAGGTATGGCCAAGGTATGAACAAGGTATGACCAAGGTATGGCCAGATTTTTCCAAGGTATGGCAAGGTATGGCCAAGGTATCACCAAGGTATGACCAAGGCGGCCAAGGTATGGACCAAGGTATGAGTAAGGTATACCAAGGTATGACCATGGTATGGCCAAGGTATGACCAAGGTATGGCCAAGGTATGACCAACGTATGGCCAAGGTATGGCCAAGGTATGGCCAAGGTATGACCAAGGTATGGCCAAGGTATGGCCAAGATATGACCAAGGTATGGCCAAGGTATGACCAAGGTGAGACCAGGTATGACCAAGTAATGACCAAGGTTTGGCCAAGGATGGCCAGATTTGGCCAAGGTATGACCAAGGTATG
Source organism: Branchiostoma floridae x Branchiostoma belcheri (assembly GCA_019207045.1). NCBI lineage: Eukaryota > Metazoa > Chordata > Leptocardii > Amphioxiformes > Branchiostomatidae > Branchiostoma > Branchiostoma floridae x Branchiostoma belcheri. The sequence goes on along the minus strand of CM033025.1, from coordinate 23,289,849 downwards.
CAAGGTATGACGAAGGTATGGCCAAGGTATAAACCAGGTATGACCAAAGAATGACCAACGTATAGCCAAGTATGGCCAAGGTATGACCAAGGTATGGCCAGGTATGACCAAGGTATGACAAAGTATGACCAAGGTATGGCCAGGTATGACCAAGGTATGGTCAAGATATGACCAAGGTATGACCAAGGTATGCCAAGTATGACCAGGGTATGGCGAAGGTATGAACAAGGTATGACCAAGGTATGACCAAGGTATGGCCAAGGTATGACCAAGGTATGACCAAGGAATGACCAAGGTATGACCAAGGTATGGGCAAGGTATGACCAAGGTATGGCCAAGATTTGGCCAAGGTATGACTAAGGTATGACCAAGGTATGGCCAAGGTATGACCAAGGTATGACCAAGGTATGACCAAGGTATGACCAAATTACGGCCAAGGTATAACCAAGGTATGGCCAAGGTATGACCAAGGTATGACCAAGGTATGACCAAGGTATGACCAAGGTATGGCCAAGGTATGACCAATGTATGACCAAAGAATGACCAACGTATGGCCAAGGTATGGCCAAGGTATGACCAAGGTATGGCCAAGGTATGACCAAGGTATGACAAAGGTATGACCGAGGTATGACCAAGTGTGGCCAAGGTATGACCAAGGTATGACCAAGGTATGGCCAAGGTTGACCAAGGTATGACCAACGTATGACCAAGGTATGGCCAAGGTATGACCAAGGTATGGCCAAGGTATCATCAAGGTATTACCAAGGTATGGTCAAGGTATGACCAAGGTATGCCCGTATGACCAAGGTATGACCAAGGTATGGCCAAGGTATGACAAAGTATGACCAAGGAATGACCAAGGTATGACCCAGGTATGGCCAAGGTATGACCAAGGTATGGCCAAGGTATGACCAAGGTATGACCAAGTAAGACCAAGTATGGCCAAGGTATGGGCCTAGGAATGACCTACGTATGGCCAAGGTATGACCAGGTATGACCAAGGTATGACCAAGGTATGACCAAGGTATGGCCAAGGTATGACCATGGTATGACCAAGGAATGACCAAGGTAGACCACGGAATGACCAAGGTATACTAAGGTATGCCAGGTATGACCAAGGTATGGCCAAGATTTGGTCAAGGTATGACCAAGATATGGCCAGGTATGGCCAAGGTATGACCAAGGTATGACCAAGCTATGGCCAAGGTATGACCAAGGAATGACCAAGGTATAACCAAGGTATGGCGAAGGTATGACCAAGGTATGGCCAAGGTATGGCCAAGGTATGACCAAGGTATGACCAAGGAATGACCAAGGTATGACCAGTATGGCCAAGGTATAACCAAGGTATGGCAAAGGTATGACCAAAGTATCTCCAAAGTATGGCCAATGTATGACCAAAGTAAGGCCAAGGTATGACCAAGGTATGGCCAAGGTATTGCCAAGGAATGTTCATGGTATGACCAAGGTAAGACCAAGATATGGCCAAGGTATGACCAGGTATGGCCAAGGTATGACCAGGTATGGCCAATGTATGACCAAGGTATGGCCAAGGTATGACCAAGGTATTGCCAAGGTATCACCAAGTATGACCAAGGTATGGCAAAGGTAGACCAACGTATGGCCAAGGTATGGCCAAGGTATGACCAAGGTATGACCAAGTATGGCCAAGGTATGACCAAGGTATGATTATGGTATACCAAGATATGACCAAGGTATGACCAGGTATGACCAAGGTATGACCAAGGTATGGCCAAGGTATGAACAAGGTATGACCAAGGTATGGCCAGATTTTGCCAAGGTATGGCTAAGGTATGGCCAAGGTATCACCAAGGTATGGCCAAGGTATGGCCAAGGTATGACCAAGGTTTCACGAAGGTATGACCAAGGTATGACCAAGGTAGGCCAAGTACGACCAAGGTATGACCAAGGAATGACAAGGTATGACCAAGGTATGACCAAGGTATGGGCAAGTATGACCAAGGTATGGCCAAGATTTGGCCAAGGTATGACTAAGGTATGACCAAGGTATGGCCAAGGTTTGACCAAGGTATGACCAAGGTATGACCAAGGTATGACCAAATTACGGCCAAGGTATAACCAAGGTAGGCCAAGGTATGACAAGGTATGACCAAGGTATGACCAAGGTATGACCAAGTATGGCCAAGGTATGACCAATGTATGACCAAAGAATGACCAACGTATGGCCAAGGTATGGCCAAGGTATGACCAAGGTATGGCCAAGGTATGACCAAGGTATGACAAAGGTATGACCGAGGTATGACCAAGGTGTGGCCAAGGTATGACCAAGGTATGACCAAGGTATGGCCAAGGTATGACCAAGGTATGACCAACGTATGACCAAGGTATGGCCAAGGTATGACCAAGGTATGGCCAAGGTATGACCAAGGTATTACCAAGGTATGGTCAAGGTATGACCAAGCTATGGCCAAGGTATGACCAAGGTATGACCAAGGTATGGCCAAGGTATGACCAAGGTATGACCAAGGAATGACCAAGGTATGACCAAGGTATGGCCAAGGTATGACCAAGGTATGGCCAAGGTATGACCAAGGTATGACCAAGGTGAGATTAAGGTATGGCCAAGGTATGGCCTAGGAATGACCTACGTATGGCCAAGGTATGACCAAGGTATGACTAAGGTATGACCAAGGTATGACCAAGGTATGGCCAAGGTATGACCATGGTATGACCAAGGAATGACCAAGGTATGACCACGAATGACCAAGGTATAACCAAGGTATGGCCAAGGTATGACCAAGGTATGGCCAAGATTTGGTCAAGGTATGACCAAGATATGGCCAAGGTATGGCCAAGGTATGACCAAGGTATGACCAAGGTATGGCCAAGGTATGACCAAGGAATGACCAAGGTATAACCAAGGTATGGCGAAGGTATGACCAAGGTATGGCCAAGGTATGGCCAAGGTATGACCAAGGTATGACCAAAGGTATGGCCAAGGTATAACCAAGGTATGGCAAAGGTATGACCAAAGTATCTCCAAAGTATGGCCAATGTATGACCAAAGTATGGCCAAGGTATGACCAAGGTATGGCCAAGGTATTGCCAAGGAATGTCCATGGTATGACCAAGGTAAGACCAAGATATGGCCAAGGTATGACCAAGGTATGGCCAAGGTATGACCAAGGTATGGCCAATGTATGACCAAGGTATGGCCAAGGTATGACCAAGGTATTGCCAAGGTATCACCAAGGTATGACCAAGGTATGGCAAAGGTATGACCAACGTATGGCCAAGGTATGGCCAAGGTATGACCAAGGTATGACCAAGGTATGGCCAAGGTATGACCAAGGTATGATTATGATATGACCAAGATATGACCAAGGTATGACCAAGGTATGACCAAGGTATGACCAAGGTATGGCCAAGGTATGAACAAGGTATGACCAAGGTATGGCCAGATTTTGCCAAGGTATGGCCAAGGTATGGCCAAGGTATCACCAAGGTATGTCCAAGGTATGGCCAAGGGATGACCAAGGTATGAGTAAGATATGACCAAGGTATGACCAGGGTATGGCCAAGGTATGACCAAGGTATGGCCAAGGTATGACCAACGTATGGCCAAGGTATGGCCAAGGTATGGCCAAGGTATGACCAAGGTATGGCCAAGGTATGGCCAAGATATGACCAAGGTATGGCCAAGGTATGACCAAGGTGAGACCAAGGTATGACCAAGTCATGACCAAGGTTTGGCCAAGGAATGGCCAAGACTTGGCCAAGGTATGACCAAGGTATGGCAAAGGTATGACGAAGGTATGGCCAAGGTATAAACCAAGGTATGACCAAGGTATGACCAAAGTACGGCCAAGGTATAACCAAAGTATGGCCAAGGTATGACCAAGGTATGACCAAGGTATGGCCAAGGTATGACCAATGTATGACCAAAGAATGACCAACGTATGGCCAAGGTATGGCCAAGATATGACCAAGGTATGGACAAGGTATGACCAAGGTATGACAAAGGTATGACCAACGTATGACCAAGGTATGGCAAAGGTATGACCAAGGTATGACCAAGGTATGGCCAAGGTATGACCAAGGTATGACCAACGTATGACCAAGGTATGGCCAAGGTATTACCTAGATATGGCCAAGATATGACCAAGGTATGACCAAGGTATGGCCAAGGTATGACCAAGGTATGGCGAAGGTATGACCAAGGTATGACCAAGGTATGACCAAGGTATGGCCAAGGTATGACCAAGGTATGACCAAGGAATGACCAAGGTATGACCAAGGTATGGCCAAGGTATGACCAAGGTATGGCCAAGGTATGACCAAGGTATCTCCAAAGTATGGCCAATGTATGACCAAAGTATGGCCAAGGTATGACCAAGGTATGGCCAAGGTATTGCCAAGGAATGTCCATGGTATGACCAAGGTAAGACCAAGATATGGCCAAGGTATGACCAAGGTATGGCCAAGGTATGACCAAGGTATGGCCAATGTATGACCAAGGTATGGCCAAGGTATGACCAAGGTATTGCCAAGGTATCACCAAGGTATGACCAAGGTATGGCAAAGGTATGACCAACGTATGGCCAAGGTATGGCCAAGGTATGACCAAGGTATGACCAAGGTATGGCCAAGGTATGACAAAGGTATGATTATGGTATGACCAAGATATGACGAAGGTATGACCAAGGTATGACCAAGGTATGGCCAAGGTATGAACAAGGTATGACCAAGGTATGGCCAGATTTTGCCAAGGTATGGCCAAGGTATGGCCAAGGTATCACCAAGGTATGACCAAGGTATGGCCAAGGTATGACCAAGGTATGAGTAAGGTATGACCAAGGTATGACCAGGGTATGGCCAAGGTATGACCAAGGTATGGCCAAGGTATGACCAACGTATGGCCAAGGTATGGCCAAGGTATGGCCAAGGTATGACCAAGGTATGGCAAAGGTATGACGAAGGTATGGCCAAGGTATGAACCAAGGTATGACCAAGGTTTGACCAAAGTACGGCCAAGGTATAACCAAAGTATGGCCAAGGTATGACCAAGGTATGACCAAGGTATGGCCAAGGTATGACCAATGTATGACCAAAGAATGACCAACGTATGGCCAAGGTATGGCCAAGGTATGGCCAAGGTATGGCCAAGGTATGACCAAGGTATGACAAAGGTATGACCAAGGTATGACCAAGGTATGGCCAAGGTATGACCAAGGTATGACCAAGGTATGGCCAAGGTATGACCAAGGTATGACCAACGTACGACCAAGGTATGGCCAAGGTATGACCAAGGTATGGCCAAGATATGACCAAGGTATGACCAAGGTATGGCCAAGGTATGACCAAGGTATGGCGAAGGTATGACCAAGGTATGACCAAGGTATGACCAAGGTATGGCAAAGGTATGACCAAGGTATGACCAAGGAATGACCAAGGTATGACCAAGGTATGGCCAAGGTATGACCAAGGTATGGCCAAGGTATGACCAAGGTATGGCCAAGGTACGACCAAGGTATGACCAAGGTATGGCCAAGGTATGACCAAGGTATAACCAAGGTATGGCCAGATTTTGCCAAGGTATGGCCAAGGTATGGCCAAGGTATGACCAAGGTTTCGCGAAGGTATGACCAAGGTATGACCAAGGTATGGCCAAGGTACGACCAAGGTATGACCAAGGAATGACCAAGGTATGACCAAGGTATGACCAAGGTATGGCCAAGGTATGACCAAGGTATGGCCAAGATTTGGCCAAGGTATGACTATGGTATGACCAAGGTATGGCCAAGGTATGACCAAGGTATGACCAAGGTATGACCAAGGTATGACCAAATTACGGCCAAGGTATGACCAAGGTATGGCCAAGGTATGACCAAGGTATGACCAAGGTATGACCAAGGTATGACCAAGGTATGGCCAAGGTATGACCAAGGTATGGCCAAGGTATGACCAAGGTATGACAAAGGTATGACCGAGGTATGACCAAGGTGTGGCCAAGGTATGACCAAGGTATGACCAAGGTATGGCCAAGGTATGACCAACGTATGACCAAGGTATGGCCAAGGTATGACCAAGGTATGGCCAAGGTATGACCAAGGTATGACCAAGGTATGGTAAAGGTATAACCAAGGTATGGCCAAGGTATGACCAAGGTATGACCAAGGTATGGCCAAGGTATGACCAAGGTATGACCAAGGAATGACCAAGGTATGACCAAGGTATGGCCAAGGTATGACCAAGGTATGGCCAAGGTATGACCAAGGTATGACCAAGGTATGACCAAGGTAAGACCAAGGTATGGCCAAGGTATGGCCTAGGAATGACCTACGTATGGCCAAGGTATGACCAAGGTATGACCAAGGTATGACCAAGGTATGACCAAGGTATGGCCAAGGTATGACCATGGTATGACCAAGGAATGACCAAGGTATGACCACGGAATGACCAAGGTATAACCAAGGTATGGCCAAGGTATGACCAACGTATGGCCAAGGTATGGCCAAGGTATGGCCAAGGTATGACCAAGGTATGGCAAAGGTATGACGAAGGTATGGCCAAGGTATGAACCAAGGTATGACCAAGGTTTGACCAAAGTACGGCCAAGGTATAACCAAAGTATGGCCAAGGTATGACCAAGGTATGACCAAGGTATGGCCAAGGTATGACCAATGTATGACCAAAGAATGACCAACGTATGGCCAAGGTATGGCCAAGGTATGGCCAAGGTATGGCCAAGGTATGACCAAGGTATGACAAAGGTATGACCAAGGTATGACCAAGGTATGGCCAAGGTATGACCAAGGTATGACCAAGGTATGGCCAAGGTATGACCAAGGTATGACCAACGTACGACCAAGGTATGGCCAAGGTATGACCAAGGTATGGCCAAGATATGACCAAGGTATGACCAAGGTATGGCCAAGGTATGACCAAGGTATGGCGAAGGTATGACCAAGGTATGACCAAGGTATGACCAAGGTATGGCAAAGGTATGACCAAGGTATGACCAAGGAATGACCAAGGTATGACCAAGGTATGGCCAAGGTATGACCAAGGTATGGCCAAGGTATGACCAAGGTATGGCCAAGGTACGACCAAGGTATGACCAAGGTATGGCCAAGGTATGACCAAGGTATAACCAAGGTATGGCCAGATTTTGCCAAGGTATGGCCAAGGTATGGCCAAGGTATGACCAAGGTTTCGCGAAGGTATGACCAAGGTATGACCAAGGTATGGCCAAGGTACGACCAAGGTATGACCAAGGAATGACCAAGGTATGACCAAGGTATGACCAAGGTATGGCCAAGGTATGACCAAGGTATGGCCAAGATTTGGCCAAGGTATGACTAAGGTATGACCAAGGTATGGCCAAGGTATGACCAAGGTATGACCAAGGTATGACCAAGGTATGACCAAATTACGGCCAAGGTATGACCAAGGTATGGCCAAGGTATGACCAAGGTATGACCAAGGTATGACCAAGGTATGACCAAGGTATGGCCAAGGTATGACCAAGGTATGGCCAAGGTATGACCAAGGTATGACAAAGGTATGACCGAGGTATGACCAAGGTGTGGCCAAGGTATGACCAAGGTATGACCAAGGTATGGCCAAGGTATGACCAACGTATGACCAAGGTATGGCCAAGGTATGACCAAGGTATGGCCAAGGTATGACCAAGGTATGACCAAGGTATGGTAAAGGTATGACCAAGGTATGGCCAAGGTATGACCAAGGTATGACCAAGGTATGGCCAAGGTATGACCAAGGTATGACCAAGGAATGACCAAGGTATGACCAAGGTATGGCCAAGGTATGACCAAGGTATGGCCAAGGTATGACCAAGGTATGACCAAGGTATGACCAAGGTAAGACCAAGGTATGGCCAAGGTATGGCCTAGGAATGACCTACGTATGGCCAAGGTATGACCAAGGTATGACCAAGGTATGACCAAGGTATGACCAAGGTATGGCCAAGGTATGACCATGGTATGACCAAGGAATGACCAAGGTATGACCACGGAATGACCAAGGTATAACCAAGGTATGACCAAGGTATGACCAAGGTATGGCCAAGATTTGGTCAAGGTATGACCAAGGTATGGCCAAGGTATGGCCAAGGTATGACCAAGGTATGACCAAGGTATGGCCAAGGTATGACCAAGGAATGACCAAGGTATAACCAAGGTATGGCGAAGGTATGACCAAGGTATGGCCAAGGTATGGCCAAGGTATGACCAAGGTATGACCAAGGAATGACCAAGGTATGACCAAGGTATGGCCAAGGTATGACCAAGGTATGGCCAAGATTTGGCCAAGGTATGACCAAGGTATGACCAAGGTATGGCCAAGGTATGACCAAGGTATGACCAAGGTATGACCAAAGTACGGCCAAGGTAGAACCAAAGTATGGCCAAGGTATGACTAAGGTATGACGAAGGTATGACCAAGGTATGACCAAGGTATGGCCAAGGTATGACCAATGTATGACCAAAGAATGACCAACGTATGGCCAAGGTATGGCCAACGTATGAAAAAGGTATGAATAAGGTATGGCCAATGTATGAACAAGGTATGACCAAGGTATGGTCAAGGCATGACCAAGGTATGGCCAAGGTATGGCCTAGGTATGACCTACGTATGGCCAAGGTATGACCAAGGTATGACCAAGTCATGACCAAGGTATGGCCGAGGTATGGCCAAGATTTGGCCAAGGTATAACCAATTTATGGCAAAGGTATGACCAAGTTATGGCCAAGGTATGAACGAAGGTATGACCAAGGTATGGCCAGATTTTGCCAAGGTATGGCCAAGGTATGGCCAAGGTATAACCAAGGTATGACCAAGGTATGACCAAGGTATGGCCAAGGTCCCGACCAAGGTATGGCCAAGGTATGGCCAAGGTATGGCCAAGGTATAACCAAGGTATGACCAAGGTATGGCCAAGGTATGGCCAAGGTCATGACCAAGGTATGGCCAAGGTATGGCCAAGGTATGACCAAGGTATGGCCAAGGTATGACCAAGGTATGGCCAAGGTATGGCCAAGGTATGGGCAAGGTATGACCAAGGTATGGCCAAGGTATGACCAAGGTATGACCAAGGAATGACCAAGGTATGACCAAGGTATGGCCAAGGTATGACCAAGGAATGACCAAGGTATAACCAAGGTATGGCGAAGGTATGACCAAGGTATGGCCAAGGTATGGCCAAGGTATGACCAAGGTATGACCAAGGAATGACCAAGGTATGACCAAGGTATGGCCAAGGTATGACCAAGGTATGGCCAAGATTTGGCCAAGGTATGACCAAGGTATGACCAAGGTATGGCCAAGGTATGACCAAGGTATGACCAAGGTATGACCAAAGTACGGCCAAGGTAGAACCAAAGTATGGGCAAGGTATGACTAAGGTATGACGAAGGTATGACCAAGGTATGACCAAGGTATGGCCAAGGTATGACCAATGTATGACCAAAGAATGACCAACGTATGGCCAAGGTATGGCCAACGTATGAAAAAGGTATGAATAAGGTATGGCCAATGTATGAACAAGGTATGACCAAGGTATGGTCAAGGCATGACCAAGGTATGGCCAAGGTATGTCCTAGGTATGACCTACGTATGGCCAAGGTATGACCAAGGTATGACCAAGTCATGACCAAGATTTGGCCAAGGTATAACCAATTTATGGCAAAGGTATGACCAAGTTATGGCCAAGGTATGAACGAAGGTATGACCAAGGTATGGCCAGATTTTGCCAAGGTATGGCCAAGGTATGGCCAAGGTATAACCAAGGTATGACCAAGGTATGACCAAGGTATGGCCAAGGTCCCGACCAAGGTATGGCCAAGGTATGGCCAAGGTATGGCCAAGGTATGGCCAAGGTATAACCAAGGTATGACCAAGGTATGGCCAAGGTATGGCCAAGGTCATGACCAAGGTATGGCCAAGGTATGGCCAAGGTATGACCAAGGTATGGCCAAGGTATGACCAAGGTATGGCCAAGGTATGGCCAAGGTATGGGCAAGGTATGACCAAGGTATGGCCAAGGTATGACCAAGGTATGACCAAGGAATGACCAAGGTATGACCAAGGTATGACCAAGGTATGGCCAAGGTATGACCAAGGTATGGCCAAGGTATGGCCAAGGTATGGGCAAGGTATGACGAAGGTACGGCCAAGGTATGGCCAAGGTATGACCTAGGTATGGCCAAGGTATGGCAAAGGTATGACCAAGGTATGACCAAGGTATGACCAAGTCATGACCAAGGTATGGCCAAGGTATGGCCAAGATTTGGCCAAGGTATGACCAAGGTATGGCAAAGGTATGACCAAGGTATGACCAAGGTATGGCCAAGGTATGAACGAAGGTATGACCAAGGTATGACCAAGGTATGGCCAAAATTTTACCAAGGTATGGCAAGGTATGAACAAGGTATGACCAAGGTATGAACAAGGTATGACCAAAGTACGGCCAAGGTATAACCAAAGTATGGCGAAGGTATGACCAAGGTATGACCAAGGTATGACCAAGGTATGGCCAAGGTATGACAAATGTATGACCAAGGTATGAACCAAGGTATGACCAAGGTATGGCCAAAATTTCACCAAGGTATGGCAAGGTATTACCAAGGTATGACCAAGGTATGACCAAGGTATGACCAAGGTATGACCAAAGTATGACCAAGGTATGACCAAGGTATGACCAAGGTATGACCAAGGTATGACCAAGTCATGGCCAAGGTATGGCCAAGGTATGGCCAAGGTATGGCCAAGGTATGACCAAGGTATGGCCAAGATATCACAAAGGTATGACAAAGGTATGACCAAGGTATGACCAAGGTATGGCCAAGGTATGACCAACGTATTGCCAAGGTATGACCAACGTATGGCCAATGTATGGCCAAGGTATGACCAACGTATGACCAAGGTATGACCAAGGTATGACCAAGGTATGACCAAGGTATGACCAAGGTATGACCAAGGTATGGCCAAGGTATGACCAAGGTATGGCCAAGGTAAGACCAAGGTATGGCCTAGGTATGATCTACGTATGGCCAAGGTATGACCAAGGTATGACCAAGGTATGACCAAGTCATGACCAAGGTATGGCCAAGGTATGGCCAAGATTTGGCCAAGGTATGAACCAAGGTATGACCAAGGTATGGCCAGATTTTGCCAAGGTATGGCCAAGGTATGGCCAAGGTATAACCAAGGTATGACCAAGGTATAACCAAGGTATGGCCACATTTTGCCAAGGTATGGCCAAGGTATGGCCGAGGTATAACCAAGGTATGACCAAGGTATGACCAAGGTATGACCAAGGTATGGCCAAGGTATGGCCAAGGTATGACCAAGGTATGACCAAGGTATGGCCAAGGTATGACCAAGGTATAGCCAAGGTATGGCCAAGGTATGACCAAGGTATGACCAAGGTATGGCCAAGGTATGGCCAAGGTATTACCAAGGTATTACCAAGGTATGACCAAGGTATGACCAAGGTATGGCCAAGGTATGATCAAGGTATGACCAAGGTATGGCCAAGGTATGGCCAAGGTATGACCAAGGTATGACCAACGTATGGCCAAGGTATGACTAAGGTATACTGGATATCCAGGATGCGGCCAGGGGCTGCTTAAACCGTACCCTGGATATCCAGGAAGCGTCCTCCTGTTCAGGCCGTTTTCTGGATATCCAGGATGTGGACCGGGCAAAGGGACGCCATCTGGATGCTATTAACACGTAACTAGAATCTGTCGCTATACGGTAAACAACAGTGACTTTATCCCATCTTGACTGCCATTTGTTAATTAATTACGCAAAAAGTATCTCCGGCCTGATACGTAAGTAACATCTAAACATTGAAGTAGCATTATCAACATTCGTTAAGTTCTGTAACACCAGGAGCTGACAGAATAAATTCTACATAAACCTCTTGCGTGGAGGTACAAAGATGGCGGCCTTCTGACCACGAAAACAACATGCAACATAGTCCCCGCCCTCGAAAACACGAAGCTCCACCTCCACGTACACGTTCTGCATAAACACCGTCGTCTATCCAGGAAACGTCCTGTTTGCGACGATTTCTGGATATTCAGGAATCGTCCTTCGGCTCAGGACGTTTTCTGGATATCCAGGATTCGTCCTAGTACGAAAATTAGATACTGACGAAAGTTGGATACAACATAGCCTAATGATTGTACTTGTAGATGTGACACTAGCGAGGTAGCCATGACTGTAGGAGTGAAACTATAGTTGATACGTAATTGTAATGGTGGCGCCAATATGCAATCCATAAGTGAAACTGCCAACTTGTTCAGTGGTATACCACTTTAGTGTTGTACCATATTTCGTCACTCCAATTCTTCTGACAACATTTATAATGCCTCTTTTCAAAATTAAAGCATCTTTTTTTGTTTTACCCATCTTGTTGGTTTTTTTTTTGCATTATTTCTTTCATATTTTTGCGGGCTTGCAGAGAACGTCATCCATACAACTAACTGTACACTATCAAGCTAATTAAACATGTCCTACAGCATGTCCTTGTGCATTATGGTGTACAAATGTTTGCATGGACTAGCACCTAGCTATCTAATCAATACTTTTAACTATAACAATCAAATACACAGTTATAACACCAGACAGGCTCAACAGTTACACAGACCAAAGTACACATCTCGAACAGGCCAACGAACGTTTGCTTTCAGAGCGGTTTCTATCTACAATTCCCTTAAACCAACAACAACTTCACAAACCACTCTAATTTCATTCAAGCGAGCTTTAAAATCTGACCTCTGACCCCTCTAATCAACGACCTCGAATCTGGTTTGAAAATTAGCTTGATTTCGTTTATTTATGTACTGTTATGTTCTATTCATATGATTATTGTTGTGATGAGTTTTGCAATTAATGACTTTGAGTTGTTATTATTTGGGCTAGTCGCATTTAAGTTACTATCCATATTTTGATTTAGTCACGTTTTATGTTATACGATTATTGTTATCTTTATGTTTATGTCCATTATGTTCATTTGGGCTCCCTTGGAAATCAGTTTTATCAAAACTGTAGGGACTGCCCTGAAAGATTAATAAATAGATAAAGTATTACCTTGAACCAGAGGCGGAGGTCGATGGCCTTGTCTGCATCTTTAGAAGTTTTATCTTGAAAAAGTCCATCCAACTCCTTGTCGTCTTTGCTGTCACCACCCGTTTTCATCGCTGGTCTTTCTGCAGTTCTCACACCACTACTAATGTGCAACGTGCCAGGGTGTTCACGTGACCTTCATGTGACTATGATGCAAAAGGGAACGTTAACAAGTGACCGTAGGTAACATAGTCTGTGACGTAGGTCTGGTATATGTTGGTTGTTTTGTCTTCTGTGGTGTGTGACGTTTTGGTTATATCATATTATGATTGCATTACATTGTGTTAAATCTATGAAGTTTGTTAAGTCTACCTTCATATTTCCTCTTGTGTGAAGTTCAAGATATGCAGGGTTTGGCCAATCAAAAGGAGCGAAACATATGCCAGAGCAGGGGGAATAAGTACAGACTGCAAGGAGGGAATAGCTCCTTCTGTTAACATTGATAATGAGTTTTGTTGTTCTAAAAAGCGAAAGACTGCAATGTTTTGAATATTTTCTGTGGAAATTTTGCTTTCAAACTGCAATCTGTAAACAAATGTATGTACCAAGGAACAAATGTGAACTTTCAGAAATTCGACAAAGGAATTCACACCAATAACCAAAGGATCTATGCGTCATACAGGAGTTTGCAAGTTTGGGTAGGCTATATGATAATATCGTTAATGACCCGCCTGTTCCTCGGTGTACATGGTATCATAACGCCTGGTCCTTTGCTATAAACACCTCATAAAACCACATCGTGCGCTTCGCTCACTCGGTGGTTTTATTCGGTGGTTATAGCAACGGACCAGGCGTTATGACACCATATACACCTCGGGGCGGGTCATTAACCCTTAATTGGTAGATGGGTAGGAGTGGCAAAAAGGAAGGTCAAGTTCTATAATGGGTCTCCTAGCGGCGAGTTGCAGTTCTGTAGCGGCGCTTTAAAGTTGGAGGTCAAATTTTCTGCAAATGCCAGGTTCATGATGTTTAAGTGGTCTATTAGTCTCGGCACAAGGAGTAAGTGGTGTAGTTTTGGGCCCCCTATCGGCTTGTTTGGAACTGCAGGGGCCAATTTTGTTGCAGACTTTGAAACCGAATAACTCAGGAAAGGGTCGATGGGTCGTGAAGATATTTGGTATGTAGATACCTTGAGTGATAATCCATATATTGAAATATTAATTATGTTAATCAGGTGCTTATTTGCATAATTAATGAACAAAAGTTACAAATCCCCTCATTTCAAGATAAGGCCAGACTTTGAGGACAGTAGCTCATCATTTGTAGGTTACGAAAACAAACAGCCTTAGAAATGTAGGTTAAGTAAACACTCAATGTTCAACAAACATGTCAATCAGGTTGAGAAAATCTCCTTGCATTGCTGTGTTGGGCTATTTTTTGGCGAAGCCTCAAGGCGAGCCAAATGGTATATTATTGGCGACGCCTCAAGGAATTTTAATGGCAGGAATTTGGGTCATGCAAGCTCTCTCAGGCATTTGTCCTAGATAACTGGACAGTCAGCCACATGTGGTGTCCAGATGGAGCACTTGATAAGTTGTATATAGGTAGACTTTGCACAATTCATCACATTTCCTTGAGTTTTATGGAAAAAAACACATTTTCTTCTAACTCAGAAAAACAAACATAGTGTTGTACCAGTAAAAAAATAAAGCACAGTCACATTACAGAAAGACCACTGCAGAAAGTTGGTAACAAGAGAAAGAGGTAGACATCACTCAAGAGCTCGTTAGTCCAGACTGGCTGACGGTTTGTAACCAAAGAAGATTGCTATCTCTGTGGTTGCAATCCTCAAAGAATTTCTTATGTGTACCTGTTTTCTAAAACAGTGTGTGGCTGTTACAATGTTTTTAGATGCTGTTCCGTCACAAGTATAACATTTAATGTCCTTACTTTTAGGAAGGGGTCATAAGTACATCAAGTTTGTACTTGTATATAGACTGCTCTATACCCTTCATACCCCTCTTCAATTACCAAGACAAGATAGATGTTGTCTCGGAACCCGCAAGAAAAATCTCTACATGACAGGAGTATCCTGTTGACAGTGAAAAAAAAAGAATTTCGTTATCAGGAACATCCAGTCAATTATTTTTCAGGTTTCCTTTGTCTTATGTTCACCTCCTGTAAAACACAATCGTCGCCATTGCAATAATGCTTTTATTGCCAATCTTGTTGTTCTTTTCTGTCCATTTCTTTTTATCTCTTTTTTCTCTTCCCTTTTTCACCTTTGCCAAGATGGTTGTGTTTTCAGTTGTGCCATGGTGCAGTGGCTATGGTGTGGGTCTGTATGTATATCATCAGCATATCTTGAGAAGGTGTGGACTTGTTGTGCATATAATCTTATTCGCCTATTTTAGTGATTTTAAGAGAGTGTGTACTGAATTGTAATGTATCACACAATTCAGCCTAAAGGCTGCAACGTTCTACAAATAAATCATTCTGATTCCGATTCACTTACACAGAAGTCCGGTTCTGAACAGGATATATCAACAAATCCTTCTTTTTTGTCTGTTTTTGCTTTTGGACACACGAGGACAATGTGGCACTGCACTCAAGTTAGAAATTATTATCTCCATGGAAAATGGAGATATAGTTTTGGGTGTGTTTGTCTGTTTGTGTGTGTGTGTGTGTGTGTGTGTCTGTCTGCGTGTTTGTGTTTCCGGATATTTGTGGTCAGCATAACTCAAGAACCTCTGATTGGATTGCCACGATATTTGGTATATAGGTAGGTGTTGGGAAGACGAAGGTCATGGTCAATTTTGGGCCCCCCTGGTATGTGACCTTGATACTGCAGCAGATATTACATTTTTTGTATCTTTTGACCTGGATGTGATATGGTCTTGATTTTTTGGTGGCAGATAGCTTGTGACGTAAGTACTAGGTGGCGTATGCTTGGGTCCCCTAGCAGGTTGCTCTGGAACAGCAGGGGTCACAGTTTTCTCAAAATCTTTTAAGGAGGATAACTGGACAAGGGAATGACAAATTTAGATGATATTTGGTATGTAGGTAGCTTTGACAGAGATGTATATGATCAAGTGCAAATTATGCAAACTGGCAGTTAATTTGCATAATTAATGAGGAAAATCTATATTTGTAGTGTTTGCCATGGTGGGACTCAAATGCCTGTCATATATGTAGTTTGTGGCTGGTGGAACATTAAAAGATATCAATTATGCAAATATGTCCCTAATTTGCATAGTTAATGTTAAAGTGCTATCATTCTTCTAAATGGTAAATGATTACGCAATCAACATTTTGACTAGTGTAAGTAATCTAAAAGTGTACATAACCAAGTATAGATTATGTAAATGTAGAAATCATTTACATAATCAGACTATTTCATGGAGATATGAGGTCTCCGAACTCTTGTTTTAACAGTGCCACATACAAAGTACAGACAGAAGCTAAACGTTGTCTTTTACCTCCCCGACAAAATTCAGGTACCTACTTTTACCCCTGAGTGGAATGAGGCCTATCCTAAGAGCACAATGTCAGGGCATTGCGAGTATCGAACCCGGTACCTCTAGATTCCAGGTCCAACACTCTACCAGTTACACCACCAACGATACCACATACATCTTGTATACAAGACAAGTAAGACAAATACTTGATACCAGAAATACCCAGTGCAACACTCAAGCTTTCAATCAGTTGGGTTCAAGCTTTCAATCAGTTGGGTATGTCCCAACTTTCTTTAGTGTTGGTTAGGTCATGATCTGTAATAAGGTCTCATTCATGAGTTTTTCTTCCCATAGACTTCTATATTATGTGTTTTAGATGGGTGTGTTCATAATGAAGTTACTTGAAATATATTGATATTATTCATTTATTGTTGAGCACATTTACCCTTCATCATGTAAAAAAAAATCCCAACGACGTCTTGACATTCAGTCTTTTTTTATGACAATTACAAAATGCAGTTAGCCAAGGTCTACTCACTGACGTCATCATCGCCGCAGGGCGTGTTGCTTAGTTACAAGCCGAGCACAATGGACACGACTATTTGAGCTTGCACTTATTTGGCTTTCTTGATTGTGAAGGAACGAAGTTCGCAAAGCAAAATGCAGTGGGAAAAATGAAGACCAGAGACTTAGACTTTAGTGGGAATCGAGACATTGTCGTCTTAAACTTTAACTTTAAACTTTAAACTTTAAGTGTGCCCCCTTACACTGCCAGGGGCGTAAATGTGACCTTTATGTAAATTGATATGGGGGAACGTTTAGGTAAAAGTATGTGAAAGGGAAATGTTTTGTGAAATTATGAAATTTGAATAACACACAATTGCAAAATAGTCCCTAGATATTGGAGGGAAATCTTTAAATGATAGAAAAGGGGGCGTTGTCGCAGACAACTATACAATGAGCAAATAGGGCTTAAGGGCATGTAAGTATGTCAAAAGTTCAGATTGAGGTTGGATGTTTATCTGCATCACATTTCATGCTTCACATTTCCCTAACATCTTAATGTGTCCCTTTCACGTTTATTTTCACTGCAGTCGCATCTTGAAGCATTTCTAGAGGTTTCTCCGTTAAATTCACATAAAAATCGCATTTACACTCTTGGCAGTGTTACATAGGTCAAGGAGGTTGGTTTTTAACCTCCTTGCATAGGTCAAGCTATTTGAGAAACAGCGCATTATCATTTTACAGGCATAGATACAGGTGCGAACTAACGTTAGTTGCTGGGAGCATTTTGAAAGCTACACTGCCATTCATTTCATACATTAATCTTTTATGGGGCTGTGAGAGGCTAGCCGGCTGTGCCATAAACGGAATTGAAAAGCAAACTACACGCGTGCAGAGTTTCTTCCTTTAGTCACAGATTGCTTGAACTGTTTCTGAATTCAGCTGGCAATAAAATTGAGAAAATGCAGCTATTCGTAACTTAATAGCATGTGTCACATCACCTACGCCAGAAAATCTAGTTTAAAGAATGTTTACGTACCGATGTAGGGTGAAATGTCAGGAATTCGAAAGGTGCCCCCAAAGAATTGAGAAGTATTCTGGAACACAATGTTACACCTGTACCATGTACGGGTCGGTGCGAATCAATGGACAAAACAGCAGAAGTTGTTAAACAACATTCCTTAATTACAGCAACTGTGTATCTTTGATTGATTGATTGATTTTATTTTGCACTTTAAACAAGCATAGTGTTTAAAAAACACAGGCGACGAAAGGTTACAATGGAATAATTGTTTGTTTGTTTTACTGTTTTATATATATACCTCTGCTGTCATAGACACCATTTATCTCGGATGTGGACTGTCTGTGCCTTGACAGTATATGAATGAGTGAATGAACGTAATTGCACGGCAGTTGTACACGGTGCAATGTATGACAGCAACAACTATTACACAGAGTTTGAAATAAAGGTATTGGGTAAAACTGAACATCCCAATTAGTATAACAATAAATGCTAGCATAATTTTCGTTATCAAATTTCAATCGAGTGGGGCTTATCATGAGTGTCAATATATTTTCTAATAACAAAGCTGTCTTTTATATCTTTGCTTAGTTTGCCATTGAGGCCACACTAATTTTATCTGTTGTTTCTCGGATTTCCTGACCCTATTTTTCCCGAGTTGAAAAAAAAGAAACTTTGATGGCCACACCTCGTGTTGACAGATTTCACTGCCTCTCCTTTCTCAAATAAACTATGGGCCTCAAATCCCAGTAGCTGTACGTGGCTATTTTGGACGGTACGCTTATAATTTTTCTTCAAACTTTGGACTTTGCTACCAAGGACCCCCTGAATGTTGAAAGTTTAGGTTTTCCTGCCGTATTTCCCGGGATTTTTGCACACTATTTTTCGGCAGAGCGACATGAATTTTTAATGATAACTCGCAGAAAATCCCGGTAAAATTGGCTTGTGTTTTTGCGACCAAAATGTTGCCGAAAACGTCTGCATCATATTCAAGTGTGTATCAACCTTGATGTTGATAATAACTGTCGGGAAATCCCCGTAAAATCTTCGTGTTTTGACACCGACAAATTGAACTTTGGCGCCCTCGAGGTGAAACAGGTCCCTAATTACCTCCATGAAATGTCATGGAATGGAGGTTATATTTTCTGTTATGTGTCTCTGTCTGTGTAGATGATTACTCAAGAACGACTGGATGGATTGGTTTCATACTTGTTGTGTTGGTGGGGTGTGATAAAAGCTCGAATCGATGAGATCTTGGGAGCCGTATCTGTCGTTATAATCGATGTAATAATATCAAAAATCACCCCTATATTTGAGATATATTGGTACAGGCATCGTGCTTTATGTGTTTGTTAGTGGGCTTAGCTCCAAGCAGATGGTGAGGTGACAGCTGTTTGGGGAACCCCGAGTTTTTTTAATAATGATAATTAGTTTTATTTATGTCTGCTTAGGATATCATGGAGATGTGAAGCGTAGGTATAATTGTAAGAAGTTGAGGTACATTTAACGATGATGCTTAACAGGTATGGATGTCTCACATACTGTACTGCTGATTTGAGTGACATGGTGATTAAAATTCCATTAGGTCCTCTCATCTGGGTTGGGTGTCAGAAGTTTTATGGGCAATACAGATATTCTGATTTTGTTACGATAAGGGACAGTTGTTAGTTGTCTCTTTCGTAGCCAATGGTACTTGTTTTTTAGCAGACGGGGTTGGCGCCAGATAGTCATCTTACAGTTGGTGTAGGGCTGTCAGAGGAAAGTGTGCATCTCGTTTTTGCACCGTGTGAACAGCTGATGTTATGACATATTGGTGGAAAACCAAATCGCCATCTGACTAAAGTTGGCCACATCTATTTCCATTCAACAGTCATGAAAAGGTTTGAAGGAAATGACCAAGGTTAGCAAAAGTACAGAATAGCAAGTGGGATCCTCGTTATTTGCTTAATGATGAACCTTCCTCTCCCAAGAAAAAAACGTAAGCGAAAGAGAACAAATAGATTTATCTTTTTTATCTTGGGTGAGTGAAATATGAACCTGTATGTCGTACATTTGGAACATTAAACCGTCGTTTGGATCCCATCAATCACCACTCCATGTACACTTATACTGCATGTATAGCACATGTATTTCTTAAGCACCCTAGTTGTGTAATTTATCATTTTCTTTTAAGACGATGGCATTCTTTTATGACTATGTCAAATATGACAGAATTGACGTTAATTTGTGTATTATTGACATTACTAATAAATGCGGAATGTACAAGCTATGATACCATAGAACTTTGTGATGTGCCAGAACTGTATGCTACGCAAATCCCTGTTACAAGTTTGACATCATTTAACACAAGCTAGATTTTAAGAAATAATATCAAATGACCTTCATTCCAAACATAATTAGCATTTAATTCAGTATTCACAATGATGAATATCATCACTTTGCCTTCTTCAGTTTACATTTGCTTCAGGAGTCGTATGATACTACTAATCTATTGAAATCTCTCTACTTATTGGACTACATTCAATTTACAATAAAAGGCATTGAAGAACAAATCAAACACCTATAGCT
Organism: Branchiostoma floridae x Branchiostoma belcheri; assembly: GCA_019207045.1. NCBI lineage: Eukaryota > Metazoa > Chordata > Leptocardii > Amphioxiformes > Branchiostomatidae > Branchiostoma > Branchiostoma floridae x Branchiostoma belcheri. The sequence goes on along the minus strand of CM033025.1, from coordinate 23,269,218 downwards.
ATGTGTGACCTCTCTGGTCTATTTGGGAAAGACGAAAAGGTATATATATATATATATATATATATATATATATGTATACATCCTTTGTTCACACCATTATCCTAAAACGTAAATAGCATGAAGCAATGCATGCATTGTGACAAATATGGGACACCAAGAGAACTATGGTTAGTAGATATGACTCCAAACCCAACACTGTAATGGTTTGTACACACAAAGAGAGAACTATGGTTAGTAGATATGACTCCAAACCCAACCTTGTAATGGTTTGTACATAATATAGTGTGATAGCAAAGATAGTTACTTACACAGTAGCAACCTAAAGCTATCTATGTTGGTATAATCTAAATCAATACAGCATTTTCTTTAGTTTCGTCGTTGTGCCTCTGGTTTCTGGTACTTGAGACGTCCTCAAGGAAGATGACATCTTGATCTGCACTACTTTTATCTGGCGCCTGTGCCCAAGGTTGAATGTCTGTGCGCAAAAACAGGAGCACGACAATCCCCCCGAACACGTATATCAATGCGCCAATCCAGAAGATGTTCATCCAAGCCTCTCGGGTTTGCTGTAAGGAAAGGATTTCAGATATGAACTAGAACCAAGTAGAACGTCCAGAACTTCAGATAACAAGCTGCTAGGGATCATTTCAGGGTTTTATCAAGACCTACCAACATATCATATATCAAGACAATCCTTCCAGGCCTTCTCGAATTATATGTAACGCTAGTTCACCTTTATCCGCGGGGTATCCTATATTCGTTGCTTTTGATATATTGTATTTTGGGGTATCAAGCCTACAAACGGTGGTTTCAAATTGCAACATTTTGATAACATTGCAATTTGAAACCACAGCCCGTCAACTTGATATTCCTGAATACGTTGTGTTTAAAAACAACGGATATAGGTTACCCCTGGATAAAGGTGAGCAAGCGTTATGCTGTTAATCCACATGCGCACACACATACACACACACACACATAAAAAAACGGTACCAAAAACATTACCTTCTTTGCAAAGCGAAGTTAATGAATGTTGAGAAATGGGAACAGCAAAAAAATGAATTTCATATAATGAGAATTCCATATAAATGAACCATTTTTGCAAGGCTGTGACGTCACTTACATTGTTGTTGGTCATGGCACCGATGATTTCGGGCGCAATGAATCCTGGGATGGACCCGAACACGTTGGTGATGCCGAACAGTATGCCTCCGAACCGCGGGGCGATTTCAATGTGACAGATCTTAAACCCTGTACAAAACGGAAGCGGTGTTGGATTCAACGAGTAGCAATAAAAAAAGCGTGAAGCATTTATTCAAGACACAGAACTGTAGCAACTTGGTAAATCAAAGACAGTGGTATTAATCTATACTTGTCTGTCAGAAGTTTCAATAAATCGATTGATATGACCCTGAGTGTGCAGTGGCATATCTGCGCATGCTCACCTGGTGTTGACAGTCCACCAAAGCCTGCTGACAGAGCCAACATCGCCACTGCGGCTGCGCGGTCACACCCCACAAATCCAGAGATAATCAGAAAGATGGCGGGAAGGAACTGACCTATTCAACATAATGAAAATAGCGTTACATTCAAGGTCGGAATGATGATGCCATTTTCTATAAGAGTGACATACATGAGTGATAGCATTAGGGCATACCAGCTTTACCACTTATGCAATCAATTTCGACTTCTCAATTCCCATTATTAGAAAATCTTCCGAAATTAGTGGTTTCTGAAAGAAGAGGATGTTTATACCGAGTTTACTTCAACAGTTGTTGAGTTCATTATTGCATAATGATCAAAACGTTAAGGATGTAAATGAAAATACCCAATGTTTCTTGAATTTTTTTTTCAAACATTACAATTAGAAACTTAGAATACTAACCCATTGACGTCAGTATCCTTCGGGAGTTCAGTGTGTCCAGGATATCACGTGACCTGATGACGTCAATGATCCAACCTCCAGCAACAGTGAACACCCAGATGGTCAGAGGTGAGAGGGCGGATAGGAGGCCATTCTAGATTAAGACGGGTAACACTGCGTGTAACATTAGACTTAACACCGTCCTCAGTATTAATTACGGCATCAATAACTACTACACTACCCCTGGTACTGAATAAGACATCCAAAAACCGCTACACTGCCCCTGGTACTGAATAAGACATCCAAAAACCGCTACACTGTCCCTGGTACTGAATAAGACATCAAGAACTGCTACACTGCCCCTGGTACTGAATAAGACATCAAGAACAGCTACACTGTCCCTGGCACTGAAAAAGACACCCCAAAACCGCTACACTGTCCCTAGCACTGAATAAGACATCCAAAAACCGCTACACTGTCCCTAGGCCCTGGTACTGAATAAGACATCATAAACTGCTACACTGTCCCTGGTACTGAATATAACACCAAGAACTGCTACACTGTCCCTGGTACTGAATAAGACCTCAAGAACTGCTACACTGTCCATGGTACTAAGACATCAAGAACTGCTACACTGTCCTTGGTACTGAATAAGACACCAAGAACTGCTACATTGTCCTTGGCAATGAATAAGACATCAAGAACTGCTACACTGTCCCTGGTACTGAATAAGACACCAAGAACTGCTACACTGTCCTTGGTACTGAATAAGACATCAAGAACTTACCTCTGCAATGTTAAATCCCAAGATGGCGTCCATGTAATTGGGAAGGTTCGTCAGCATGGTGTAGTTTCCCCAGTTGTTACAGAAGTGACCAATCAGAAGGCACCACACAACTCTGGATTTGGCAAACTCCAGCCATGGCACCGGGATATCCTATAGAGGAAGATGATTTATCAAAAGTCAAAATTCTGTTTTGCAAACTACGCGACACTAGAGAGACCTGAATTAATCGTGTGGGTAAAGCCATGACTTACTGTAGGCCCCACTCAGTGATACGACATTCCGAAACCAGACCAAAAGCAATATCATAATACTGTATCCATTTTCAGGGAAATAACAGCTTACGATTTGACAATCTATTGATAAGGTATCAGAATGCCCCATTGAAGACGAATATTAATAAGACAATGAATTGATGATACATAAGTACGCACGTGACGACAGTGACAAGGTGCCATAGAGCAGGAGGCTATATGATTATCTGCCTTTGTTACAAGCATTCTGTCAATTACATGTTGCTACATGCTATGATAGCCATATCTTTGTACCAGTGCTGACACGAAGGGTATGTGAGTCTACATGATAAGATAATCAGTGAAATGTCTAATCTTGATACCTCTTGTACATTCGTGCCGATAGAACTCTCGATGTACTCTCGTTCTTCTTCGGAGATCCTCGGGTGTTCGGCAGGTGAGTCATGCACCAACAGCATCCAGGCCACAAACCACACCAGAGCCACGATTCCTGATATGGGCAAACAAATTGTTGCAATTTGGAATTACATGTACACTACTAAGACCACTCTACCCTGACTATAGTTGGATCTGATGCTGCCATTACCATATAGTTAATATCTTACCCACCTGTGATGTAGAAGACCCAGGGCCAGCCGATCTGGTCTGTAATGTACCCAGACAGCGCCAGGGCGATCACAGTTCCAACATTCGTGCCTGAAATATATAACGTTAGAATTAAAACTTCTGTCTTTCTGTCACTACATAATCTGATGAATACCAGACTTATCACAATAGAAGGCAATTAATTCTATGTTGCCAACTGTATATCTATGGGTATCTCTTCTCATTACCATTCACTAGTAATTGACACATATGGGTGTATGGGGCCCTACCAGTGCATGTGATGGACAGCAGTCTGCTCCGTTCGAGAGGCGGTGCCCACTTCCCCCACATGCCGTGATGAGCGGGAAAAATCACGCCCTAAAAACAAGACCAGCCATTGTTCAATGCTGACAGACAATACACTCTTGTGAAAATGCCAACTAGTTGAGAAGCACATATAGGTCATGGAGATCCATACAGATATGGGGCGTACCTGAAAGAAGCCCATGAAGAACCGCACAAAGAACAGGAACCAGAAATCCACTCTGGCCGCCACGGGAGTCAATAGGGTCAATATAGCACCTATCAGCATGCTTATGCCGTACACCTGTGAAAGTATAAAGAAAGTTACGATGAAAACAAAACAACGTGAAACATCGCGCAGGTGTCTTTTAAGCATGTGCCAATGTAGATAATGATCCACCGAACCGATCGTGAGATAATGTTACAGCTGATATTATCCAACTCTGGGATAGTTTTGAAACCTATCAGGAGCGAGGTGACCCTCCTTTCCTTTGAGGTAAAAATGAATCAAACATACGCTGAGAGCTTAAGCTTTCAACCTTGTGAAGAATGCAGAAGTTATTTTAGGAAAGATCCGTACCTTCTTCCCCCCGAACTTTGTCTCCAGGTACCCTCCTGGCACCTGCATGAAGACGTACCCGTAGAAAAAGGCGCTAAGAATGCGACCTTTCTGCGTCTCGTCCCAGTCAAACTCCCCTTGCTTCTGCAAACCAAAAGTAAGAGAGCATTTGCTGTTGGCTACGTTAACATTTATCGCAGTGGAATTGTTGTATAACTCGTACTTTCACATCTGGCAAAGTTCCAAACCATGGGAGTGGATATTAACATCCTGATATGTATGTGGGAGAGCTAGAGGTTTTCAAAAAATGTCCTTTTGGACTTATTTCAGACTGAATGTGTTTGGAATTTGGTTTATCAGGTCCAACATCAATTTCACGTTCTTTGGGGAAGTATGATGTGTTTTCGTGGAATATAATGTGAAAAAATGAAGCCTATTGCGTAGTTCCTGCTAATGAAGTTGCAACGGGACAATAAAACAAAGCAATCAAACCGCAGTTTTATTGGCAGGGGTTGATCCGAAGCTGAATTCTCCACAGATACTGGTGGAGCCGTCTGTCCCGTTCCCGTCAGCCTCTGCGGTCCTGATCATGGCGACAATGGCGACACTGATGTTGGAGCGGAGGATGTAGGCGTTCATCATCCCCAGGAAAAACATGGCGGTCAGGACGTAACGGGCTGGCAACCATTCACATGGCTGGAAGGGGATAAAAGACAGTTAAATAGATGTCCGCTGCTCATTTTCAGAAATAAAACATCATTCTGTGCCAGATAGCTGATGTTCGTATTAAAGACCATGTTTTGGTACGTGTGGGTTTACTTGTAACAGGCCGTTGACGATTTTCAGCTTTGACGAAAAAAAATCATGGGCCTGTGTGGGCATGTAGGCGAGATACAAGGGAACCCTTGATGGTTGTTACCAGGCTAACAAGTTACCTAACACAGAAAGTGACATCTGCTGTTGATACAGAAAAATAACGAAATATATGACGGAAGAGGAAGGCTGTATTTTAACCACACCACGTGATGTAGGAAAACCAGCCTGTTAATTTTATCATAAGACTATCAATTACTTTTAGGGAGTAATCTCTCCACTCTGCTCTACATGCCATTGGCTGACCTGACTAACTATCAAAGGTCATTAGTACCGCTGCAGTTCCCTTATCACGGTGCAAACGTGAGCTGGAATCTTCACTGACACGGTTTCTAGAAACATTGCATAAAAAAACACCAGACATATCCACAGGTCCACTAACGGCATAGCATGGCTATAAACACCACTAGCATTTACTGCTGAATCCATGCGACTGAATAGCAGACGTATTATTAAAGCATAACGTCTTAGACTGATGTACATACCTTCTTTTTCACCTTTGCCATCCCGCCTTCCTTGGTAGTAGATAGCTGGTAACAGATAACAAGTGACCGTACGTAACATAGTCTGTGACGTAGGTCTGGTATATGTTGGTTGTTCTGTGGTGTGTGACGTTGTGGTTATATCATATTATGATTACATTACATTATGTTAAATCTATGAAGTTTGTTAAATCTACCTTTATATGTCCTCATGTGTGAAGTTCAATACTAAAGACGTAGACAGGTATAGTTCTTCCCTTCGCCAAGAAGGGTATGTTTTCTGTTATATGGGTCTACGGTAGGTCAACAGCATATAACTTTGTGAAGAAACTGTGGATGGAACTTTCTGATTTTTTGGTATGTGCGTAGCGGTTGTGGAAAGGAAGGTTAAGGTCAAAAATGATTTACCTGACATTTCCCTACGGTACTGCAGGGAGCTTTGTAGTTTTTGAGCGCTTGTTTGTAGACAGAATAACTCAAGATGCTGCTGAGGTATCTTCACGATATTTGTCAGGTGTGTAGCGGTTGTAAAGTGGAAGGTCAAGTGTGAAAATGGTTTACCTGGCTTTTACCTACGGTGCTGTAGCGGGCTTTGTATGTTAGTGCGTTTGTCTGTATACAAAATAACTCGAGATGTTGTTGATGGATATCAATGATATTTGGTAGATGGGTAGGGGTGGCAAAAAAAGAAAGGTCAAGTTCTATAATGGGTTTCCTAGCGGCAACTTGCTAGCGGCGCTTTAAAGTTGGAGGTCAAATTTTCTGCAAATGACAGGTTCGTGATGTTTAAGTGGTGTATTAGTCTCGGCACAAGGAGTAAGTGGTGTCGTTCTTTGGTTCGTTCGTCCATTCGCTACCAAGTCAAAACATGTACTTTATGAATAGACCATGTATACCATCTATTCTGGTTAACGTAATATAAACCTATGTCGTGCAATTCCTGAGTATGCTTTTTATTCAAAGTAAACTCATTTATCTAACAAAATACATGTATCAAGATAAAACTGATAAAAGGAAAAGTGTTAGAGAGCTCATTAATTAAATGTATCATTTATCAAATGATACATGCATAATTTATGTTAAACACCAATTGCCTGTGTTTGAAATATGCATGTTATATCTAACATGTTGGATTCTATTCTGCTCGTGATTTTTTTACTTACTCTGCCATGTTTGCTTTCATTTCTAACACACATGAAAAGCATACAATATTTATAATCATAGGTAATTTATTGAAAAAGGGCAAGCTTTAAAATCTACAAACATTTACAGCGGAGTGTGTTTAACGTTATATTGTCCGGTCCGCACGAACGTATTCCCATGCCCGCGACGTTGCCGTGACGTAGGTAAACCATTATGTCATGTAACATGAAAATTGACAAACTGGTAAGTCAGCTGATTTGTCTTTACTCTTTTGATCCAGGGGCCCCTGTGACGAATCTTGATAGAAGCGTTCGTTCCATGGATCGTTTGGTTTGGATAAATCGTTTCGTAGGTCAATGTAACGTAGCGCTTCTTATAGCCCCGATAAACGTCGATGACGGAATCAAGTCAAAATGGATGAGCGGCCTAAATAAGGTGCTGTGTTTATGTGTTCATGTCGCAGTCAGTTTCCGAAGGCGTGAGTTCGATCCCCACTTGGAACGAAGTGTTTTTTTTCTTTGATTAACAAATCCCACGGAATATCTTTTGATAGAAAATAGACCAATTCAAGTTTAGCTGCCCTCTTTTGATGTGCTTTTGTTTAACATCCAGGCTTTTAAATACGCACTTGCCAGTTTTTCCAAAGCTTTCTTGCTTCATAAGCTTGCTTCAAAACCTTTCTTGCTTCACCAAAAACATTAAAATTTAAAGTGACGTAGGTTGCAACAGAACACAATGTTTCTTTACCGGCGAGTCCAAAGTCTATTTCTACGTTTTCTCAGTCAACCAGCAGATTATCAAAATTGTCATATTTGACACAAAATTTACTTATCTTCACAAGAAAAAAAGGTTTTCCACTACAGATTACAGGCACACAGCATACATGTACTGAGGTTAAATACACAGCTCAGCCCTTGCCCCAATCAACCTTACTTATTTTTAAGTCATCTTCTAATGCCCATCAAATGACAACTAGTTCATCTGTAGTCGCAGTTTCACATCTTACATACATACATTGCATCCCATCATAATGTACTTCTCAGCTAGCCACCAATAAAAATCCTTTTCATTAAGGCGAAAATGGCAGCTTTTTTTCAGAAACACTTGTTTCTTCCCATAGACTTCTACGTTATGTGTTTTAAATGGGCGCGTTCATAATGAAGTTATTTGAAATATATTGATATTATTTATTCTTTGTTCATCATGTAAAAAAAATTCCCAACAACGTCTTGACATTCAGTCTATTTTTTATGACAATTACAAAATGCAGTCAGCCAAACTCTTCTCACTGACGTCATCATCGCCGCAGGGCGTGTTGCTTAGTTGGACACGACTGTTTGAGCTTCCTTATTCGGCTTTCTTGATTGTGAAGGAACAAAGTTCGCAAAGCAAAATGCAGTGGGAAAAAGGAAGACCAGAGACTTAGACTTTAGTGGGAACCGAGACATTGTCGTCTTCAACTTATTCTTTAAGTGTGCCCCCTTACACTGCCAGGGGCGTAAATGTGACCTTTATGTAAATTTGATATGGGGGAGCGTTTAGGTAAACATGTAACAAAATATGACTTCGTCAAAAGTATTTGAAAGGGAAATTTTTGTGAAATTATAGAATTTGAATAACACACAATTGCAAAATAGTCCCTAGATATTGGAGGGAAATCTTTAAATGATAGAAAAGGGGGCGTTGTCGCAGACAACTATACAATGAGCAAATAGGGCTTAAGGGCATGTAAGTATGTCAAAAGTTCAGATTGAGGTTGGATGTTTATCATTTCATGCTTCACATTTCCCTAACATCTCAATGTGTCCCTTTCACATTTATTTTCACTGCAGTCGTATCTTGAAGCATTTCTAGAGGTTTCTCCGTTAAATTCACATAAAAATCGCATTTACACCCTTGGCAGTGTTACATAGGTCAAGGAGGTTGGTTTTTAACCTCCTTGCATAGGTCAAGCTATTTGAGAAACAGCGCATTATCATTTTACAGGCATAGATACAGGTGCGAACTAACGTTAGTTGCTGGGAGCATTTTGAAAGCTACACTGCCATTCATTTCATACATTAATCTTTTATGGGACTGTGAGAGGCTAGCCGGCTGTGCCATAAACGGAATTGAAAAGCAAACTACACGCGTGCAGAGTTTCTTCCTTTAGTCACAGATTGCTTGAACTGTTTATTCATTTGCCTCTGAATTCAGCTGGCACGGAAATTGAGAAAATGCAGTTATTCATAACTTAATAGCATGTGTCACATCACCTACAGAAAATTTAGTTTAAAGAATGTTTACGTACCGATGTAGGGTGAAATGTCAGGAATTCGAAAGCTGCCCCCAAAGAATTGAAGTCTTCTGGAGCACAATGTTACACCTGTACCATGTACAGGGCGGTGCGAATCAATGGACAAAACAGCAGAAGTGGTTGAACAACATTCCACATTACAACGACTCATGTCCTGATGGAGGAGACCAGGCAGAAGAAAGGGAAGATCTATATTTATAAATGAGCTGCCAAGCACATCTGGTCTGATTATATCAGCACCCACGAGGCTCAGGAAAAAAACCGGCAGATTTGAGATTAAGAAGTGTGTTCAGTTGTGACACGGCGAAGAGGGTATGTGACAGTACAGAATAAAGATCTGTTTCTCGGCCATGGCAACCATTGAGCGTCTGTGATAATTCTCTACTGGAGCACAATCAGTCCCGTCTCCACTTCTTTACATCTAAAGTACTGGATATCACATTTCCTTTTTTTCCCTTCACCAAGAAGGATATATATGTTTTCGGTTATCGTGGGTCTATACACCTTTCTCACGCGGCGGCCATGATAGATCGAAGAAGAGGTCAATGAGGCAAACAGACAAAGCTTATTTCTAAAATCAGGTCCCATTTAGTTTTCCCCAAAACCACACAAATTTTCATGATATAAGATAGAATAATAAATATTACAAGAAGTGTTTCGCACCGAAAGATGTAGCAATTTAGAGTAGTGTAGACTGACCCCATAGTCCCTTAAGAGATGCAAAATAAAAACATAATAATGCAAATTTTTAACGAATTTGCAGCCATTCACATATTGGTCGATTTCCTAATTGTCAGGCTACCATTGGTCGAACTGCTAATTATGATGGACAGCCTTTTGTTTGCCACATTGAACTCGTTTTAGATCTATCATGGCCGCCGCGTGACAAAGGTGTATAGCATATATAGCATGGGTCAAAAGCATATAACTCGAGAAATTATAAATGGAACAGGGTGATTTTTGGTAGGTATATAGCGGCTGTGGAAAGAAAGACCACGTTCGAAAACGGTTTACCTGGCGTTTTCCTATAGTATTGCAGCCAGCTTTGTATTTTTGAACGCTTGTTTGTGGACAGCATAACTCGAGAAGCTGCTGGGGTATCTTCACGATATTTGGCAGCTGTCGCTGCAGCTGTCTGATAATACAATCTACTTGTCTCATACAATGTCTTGTGAGCTGTGCTTTCCTTTATCCAACGTATTACAACTTGTTTACAGTATAATAGAACACATAAGGATATTGATACCGCACTTGCTTAAATTGTATACAAAAACGTGTACTTTGCTGGTGTATGCAAACATTGGGCTGGAGTGCAGTCTTATGTCAGCTTGCTAACTTCGGTCTGTTTGTTCAAACAATGATTAACAAGTAATGCGCGGACTTGCTGGTTGAAGGGCTGTACTCGGTGTAGCCTTAGCCGATGACCCTGATAGGTCGTTCGTTCGTTCGTTCCCCCTTTAGCCTTTTAATCAGCCGTAGGCTGATTAATCAGCCGTAGGGGCAGCACAACATGTTGTGCTGTATCAATAGGCATTTTAGTCCCCTGGCGGCGCCTATCTCCTCTCCGGGGCATAGGTACCTACACAAAATGATCTACATGCATCCATTTAATGATTAGAGATTGTGTATTAACCATTGGTTTTCTTTCAGAAAATACATCTTTCTAAAAAATGAGATGAGATTTACATTACAACTGCCATTTACGACCGCTTCTAACCCACAAACTTGATAGCGGTGTACGACTTTATGACTAGTCACACGTGCACGTCTATCTTGTCATGTTCGCCAGGTAACCCCTGTTCTGATACGCAAGATGTTGTCAAAGGATATACTTGTTACTTTCATGAATACGAAGTATTTCTTATCATCCTTCGCCAGCTTCTCTGTAGGCATTGGAGTACGTTGTCTGGGTTAGGTTGTGACGGGGGAGGGCAAAAGTAGTACCTTCCAAGTCGAATCAATCGCGCATCGCCCTCCCGTCACAACAGGCCCTACCTCCAACAACTTGCCCACAACTAGCCTCCTCCACGTGCCGTTGGAGGAGGCTAGTGGGTTTTTTTGGCTGATTTGCTTGAAACTTTATTTATTAACGAGAAGCTCAAATCGGCCTGTAGGTCACTTTTCATTGAGGTCATGAGGGAGGTAAGGGCCAGATAAAATATAACAGAGATACAGATTACGTCGAGTCCTAATAAATCTATCAGCATATATCACTACACATACATGGTACAAAACATTAGTAGAGCGAGTGCTCAGCGTTTATAGTCCGTGTCCGTTCGTTTCAATTCTTTCATCTCGTAAAGTACCATGCCTTTTGCATAAGTGAACTCTTTTCTTTCGACATAATGTTCGCCTCCCTGTGTCGCGTTAACTGTACCCCCCACACTGTGTACTTGGCAATGAAAAGTGATTCAACACTTACCTCTGTCAAATTAAGTGTAAACCTCACGTCTTAAGAGGGAAATAAGGAGAAGACAGCCTGACTATATATATGTAAGATCAATTATCACAGTTGTCACTATTCTGCAACAGAGTGAAGTACGTGACAGCGCACAGTTACTATGACATGGTAGGCGAAAAACAAGGTCAGTCTGTTGTTTGTTGAACTTTAATCAACTGTCGACCATTACACTACCAACTTATTGAAATCCTTTACTTTATAATATTGGACTACATTCAATTTACAATAAAAGGCATTGAAGAACAAATCAAACACCTATAGTTATGTGCGACTTCTTCGGTCTATTTGGGAAAGAATAAATGTGTCTAGATCTACATACATCCCTAATTCACACCTGAGTAGCATAGTTAGAAATGAATCCAAACACTGTAAAGGTTTGCAGGCAATATTGTGTGATATCGATAGCAATGAGAGTTATGCAATCAGGCAACCTGAAACTATCCATTTTGGTATAATCTATATTTACATCAATACACTTATACAGCATCCGAATTCAATTTTCTTTAGTTTCGTCGCTGTGCCTTTGGCTTCGGGTGTTTGGGATGTCCTCGAGGAAGATGACATCTGGATCTGCACTACTTTTATCTGGCGCGTGTGCCCAAGGTTGAATGTCTGTGCGCAAAAACAGAAGCACGACAATCCCCCCGAAAACGTATATCGATGCGCCAATCCAGAAGATGTTCATCCAAGCCTCTCGAGTTTGCTGTAAGGAGAGGATTTCAGATATGAACGTGAGTGTCCAGAACTCAAGATATCAAAAGCAGAAGTTCTGATGCAGTACCGTAACAAGTTGATAGGGTCCTACAGAGATCTAATCATTTTATCGGGGTTTATCAAGACCTACCAACATACAAAATGACAAGACAATCCATCCAGGCCTTCTCGAGTTACATGTATGTTGTTCATCTACACACACACACACACACACACACACACGCACACACACACACACACGCACACACACACACACACACGCGCGCGCGCGCGCGCGCGCGCACGCACGCACACACACACACAGAGAAACAAACATCAAAACGCTAGCAAAAACATAACCTTTCTCGCGAAGTGAACATAATGAATGTTGATAAATGGGAACAACAGATCTTTCTGAATTTTACATCATGTGTAAGAATTCCATATAAAGAAACAATTTTTGTAAGGATGTAACGTCACTTACATTGTTGTTGGTCATAGCGCCGATGATTTCTGGCGCAACGAATCCTGGGATGGACCCGAACACGTTGGTGATCCCGAACAGTATGCCTCCGAACCGCGGGGCGATTTCAATGTGACAGATCTTAAACCCTGTACAAAACGGAAGCGGTGTTGGATTCAACGGCTACTAAGACCCCTTGCGTCAAGACATCGAACTGCAGCAACTTGGTAAATCAAAGACAGCCGCATGAATCTATACTCGTCTGTCAGAATGTTCAATAAATCGATTGATATGACCCTGAGTGTGCAGTGGCATATCTGCGCATGCTCACCTGGTGTTGACAGTCCACCAAAGCCTGCTGACAGAGCCAACATCGCCACTGCGGCTGCGCGGTCACACCCCACAAATCCAGAGATAATCAGAAAGATGGCGGGAAGGAACTGACCTATTCAACATTAGAATAACGTTACATTCAAGATCAGAAGGATATATAATTCCATTATACGGGTGCCATGAACGAATGATACCATTATGGAAAATACCCAAAGTTTCTTCAAATTTGTCAACCTTAGGTTACTAACCCATTGCCGTCAGTAGCCTCCGGGAGTTCAGTGTGTCCAGAATATCACGTGACCTGATGACGTCAATGATCCAACCTCCAGTAACAGTGAACACCCAGATGGTCAAAGGCGAGAGGGCGGAGAGAAGACCATTCTATGTATAAATGAGGTAGAACTGCATGTAACATCACACCGTCCATGTACTTATTCGACATCAAGAACTGCTATGCTGTCCTTGGTACTGAATAAATCACCGCTCACTGACTACTACCCTATCCCTGGTACGCCAAGAATTGCTACACTGTCCCTGGTACTGAATAAGATATCAAAAACTGCTACACTGTCCTTGGTACTGAATAAGACACCAAGAACTGCTACACTGTCCTTGGTACTGAATAAGACACCAAGAACTGCTACACTGTCCCTGGTACTGAATAAGACATCAAGAACTTACCTCTGCAATGTTGAATCCCAAGATGGTGGCCATATAATTAGGGAGGTTCGTCAGCATGGTGTAGTTTCCCCAGTTGTTACAGAAGTGACCAATCAGAAGGCACCACACAACTCTGGATTTTGCAAACTCCAGCCATGGCACTGGGATATCCTATGGAGGAAGACGATTTGTCAAAAGTCGAAATCCTATCTTTCTCATTAGATGACACTAGAGAGACCTGAATTAATTGTGTGGGTGGAGCCATGACGTATTGTATACCATTCCGGAACCCCGGTCACATGAACTTGTCACTCAAACAGAGAGACCAAAAACAATGTTGTAATATCCATTTTAACTGAAATGACAGCTTACGGTTTGACAAACTTCAGATATGGCATTAGAATGTCCTACTGAAGAAGAATACTACTGAAAGAATGAATGATGACATATGAGTCTGCTCGTCGACGACAGTGTCAAGTTGACATAGAGCAGTAGATTATACGATTATGTGCCTTTTGTATAAAAATTCTGTCAATTACTTGCTGTTACATGATACGATTAATGTTTTCCACCGGTAACATATCTTTGTACCTGTGCTGACGCGAAGATTAGGCGACTTTATATATAAGACAACCAGTGTCATTTTCTGATCTAGATACCTCTTGTACATTCGTGCCGATAGAACTCTCAATGTACTCTCGTTCTTCTTCGGAGATCCTCGGGTGTTCGGCAGGTGAGTCATGCACTAGCAGCATCCAGGCCACAAACCACACCAGAGCCACGATTCCTGATATGGGCAAGAAATATGCACAAAGAGAATGATGTATGGAGTAAAATCGAGAAGCATGGAGTAAAATGGAAAAACACGTACATGCACATGTATCATGTTAACTATTTTGATAAGGGAGCAAAATACGCTGACGTCACACTTTGATAAGCTATAAAGATTAAAAGGCACGTCGTTTGTGCACGTACCATTTCGTATACATCTCCTTTTGGAATTGCATGTACACGTACTAAGAACATTCTATAATTGGGTCTGATGCTGCCATTGCCATATTGTTAAGATCCCACCTGTGATGTAGAAGACCCAGGGCCAGCCGATCTGGTCTGTAATGTACCCAGACAGCGCCAGGGCGATCACAGTTCCAACATTCGTGCCTGAAATATATAACGTTATTCGTGTATTTAGACCTTCTGTCGGTACATAATAGTAGTCTGAATGATACATTGCACCTTGTCACTACAATTAAAGAATAACATTAATCAGACTTGTCACTTAGGAAAGTATTGAATACGACTAAGAAGGGATTTCTGATAATTGACACATATGGGTGACATATCTGGGTGTATAGGTTCCTACCTGTGCATGTGATGGACAACAGTCTGCTCCGTTCGAGAGGTGGTGCCCACTTCCCCCACATGCCGTGATGAGCGGGAAAAATCACGCCCTGAAAACAGGACAAGTCATGTCCTCACTGGTGATATAAAAGACACGGTTGCTAAAATGCCAATTCCAACAAAATTGAGAAGCACAGACAAGCAGTGCAGATCTACACAGATAGGGGGCGTACCTGAAAGAAACCCATGAAGAACCGCACAAAGAACAGGAACCAGAAATCCACTCTGGCCGCCACGGGAGTCAATAGGGTCAATATAGCACCTATTAGCATGCTTATGCCGTACACCTGTGATAAACACAAATCATTAGAAACTGCAAATTCATAAACAAACAAACAAAGATTGAATATATACATAGCCTTAGAGCACATTCCATCTATCGTTGTCAACATTGCGAAGAAACGCAGGAAAGATCCGTACCTTCTTCCCCCCGAACTTTGTCTCCAGGTACCCTCCTGGCACCTGCATGAAGACGTACCCGTAGAAAAAGGCGCTAAGAATGCGACCTTTCTGCGTCTCGTCCCAGTCGAACTCCCCTTGGTTCTGCTAACAAAAAGTAAGAATGTTGGCAAGGTTTTTTGCAAAGAGATTGTTGTATACCATTAGTACTTTGAAATTGCACTGTAAAGTTAAGCGCATTGCAGTACTAGTCAAGTCTCGCAAAGTTCAAACCATGGGACTGGATAGAGAGGTTTTAAAAGAAGTCGTTGGATAACGCAAATCCACCCTTTTAATTTTTTTGGAGTTGTTTCTTTCTGAATGTACTTGGAATTTGGGCTATCATGTCCAGCAATAAGTTGATATTATTCTGAGGGCATATGATGTGCTTTCGCGGAATATAATGTGAGAAATTAAGCCTATTGTGTAGTTCCTAATAATGATGCTGTGGTTGCAATGGCGCAATAACATAAAGCAATCAAACCATAGTTTTGTTGGCAGGGGTTGATCCGAAGCTGAATTCTCCACAGATGCTGGTGGAGCCGTCTGTTCCGTTCCCGTCAGCCTCTGCGGTCCTGATCATGGCGACTATGGCGACACTGATGTTGGAGCGGAGGATGTAGGCGTTCATCATCCCCAGGAAAAACATGGCGGTCAGGACGTAACGGGCTGGCAACCATTCACATGGCTGGGAGGGGATAAAAGACAGTTAAATAGATGTCCTCTGCTCATTTTCATGATTTCGAATAAAAAACATTATTCTGTGCCAATTTCCGTATTAACGATCTTGCTTCTCCACCCAAGTTACACACATTGACATTGTATATAGAACTACAAAGTCCTAACTTTTGGCAGAATGTCATTAACATAAATGACATTTGTATTTACATGATTTACATTGTGATGTTTACCGTTAACTAACTTACAAATGTCACAAGTATGAAATTCCTATCATGTACCGCTATTGGATGGTGGCGTTTTCGTGTTTATCATGCAAAACGTGCGCTTATGTCAATTGAGTTTTATGGACAGAAGACATCAGATCATACACCTTTCAATGTAAATATTGAATATTTGTAAAAGGCACAATATGGGCGTGTTTTTGTTTGCCTGTTTAACAATTTGGTTGCCTCCGATAAGAGGCAAACACCTTAAAGACAATTAAAAACGCCTGATAAAAGCAGCTGCTCCTTATTACAACTTGTTCACGCAAAGCATGACCTTCTAAACTTTGCTCTCCATTTCTTGTTTTTCCTCTTGGTCAACAGATGACAGGAGGCGTAAATATGGGGATGACAGGCAAACACCTTCAAAAGCTCACACTGTCAGACGATATCTAAATACCAAGTGTCAGAACCTTGGGACTCGTGACCAAAGATCTAAATCTCTAACATGGTACTAACCTGGTAGCATTCTCACGGGTCCCCGGTCATTCTATAGCTAAGAATATGCCTTTTTCTCACAGGTTATCTTTCCTGTCAGCCTTTCTGAGTACCGTAGCGAAGTAATTTAGGAACGCCGTAAAATAAAAATCATCAGTGTGCGCTAATGGGCCTGAGCAGGCAGGTAGGTGAACCGCAAAGCCGTAGAGAAACCCTACCAGGCTAACAAGTTACATAACGTAGAAAGTGATATCTGCCCTTTATGATACAGTTGATACAGGAAAGTGACAAAATATATGACGGAAGAGGAAGGCCTTTATGCGTATTTAACCCCAAAACAAGGTATGGGAAAACTAGCCACTTTATTTATACATATCAAAAGAGAATTAATTACTCTCAGGGAGTAGCCCCTCCTCCACTCTGCTCTACATGCCATTGACTGACCTACTATGTATATATATATACTAGTACTAGTAACTATCAAAGGTCATTTGTACCGCTGCAGTTTGCTGTCACAGTGCAAACGTGTGGTGGAGTCGTAACTGACACGATTTCTAGAAAGATTGCATTAAAATCACCAGACATGTCCACTGGTCCGTTTAACGGTGCAGATGTAAGATATTTATCTGACTCCACATGTACGACTGAATTAGCATGCATATCAAGCGTAACGTCTTTAAGACTGAGGTCCACATACCTTCTTTTTAAACTTTACCATCACGCCTGCCTGGTTAGTATATCGCTGGGAATAAAGCAAGTTTAAAAGTGTACATGTAAGGAGGGTAGAGCCTGAACTACACCAGTGTTCTGACCGGTACTGCACTGACTGGCCTCCCGTAAACAAGTGGCCATTTATTAACTTGTCCGACCCCATTTCTTTAACTGTGCACATGTGTTGTCCAGGCAGAGTTGTTTTCGGATGAAGGACATGGCTTAGGTGACAGGCTTTTACTCATCGGTCTACAACATCGTGATTGATTTTGAATAACGTAGACAAACATGCAAACTATCCAAGTTGGTTCTAGATCTACAAATGTAATAAAACGACATCGCATGACTATACATTCGTTGATGGTAGTGATTACCCGTTAAAAACATTGCCGTCCAATGGTTGTCCTTTGTCTGACCCAACAGACCTTGATATCTGTTAATGATTATCATAGATCAAACATTACACGAAATCTGGCTTGTAGATCGTGCACTTTGTCACCACCGTACCACAAGAGAACAGACACAGACAGGACTGGGAAGCCGACAAGAGTCGTCCTGTTGTATACAAACAAACGAGTCTTGCAGAATGGGGTGCATCAAAAAGGTAAGGGAATTAAACATTAAGTTCTTGCGATAACAACTACCTGTTGGGGCGTGTGGTGGGTGTGTTGCCTGTGCGCGTGTCAGTGTTAAGGTCATTCATGTAGGGCTGTACAAATGTCAACGGTTGAAACCTTCTATGACTCAAACACAGCAAACGTCTGAAATGAGGAATGCTCATTTGCGCGAATGGGTTTGAATAACGTTACACGTATTGAACGTTCTCTTCTGAGCGGAATACGGCACAAATCTGAACTGTTTAATCGATGTAAACATACCGTTATATATCTTATTGCCAACCCCACCCCCAAATACGTCAAAAGAAGTCCTCATTCTAATGACCCTCTAATTAGGTCTGTTCTATAACGAAGGGGGCAGCGCATTCCTAAGCGCTATTTTAGAAGTCTATGAAAGTCCTGCAAATAGAGTTGTTCTAGCATTGGTCCAATGAATTGTATCATTTTGTGTTATTCGGTGGGTCAACTTCTCTCTATTCGCAGCCAGCGGATGAATTGCAAGGCGCGAAGAAAAGAAGGACAGTGCTAAATCGCAAGGTTTGCAGCGGCTGCAATTCGGCGCTTACTCAAGTAACCTCAATACGACAGTAATTGCCCCGGGTGCGGCCATATGACTGTAGCCTTACCGTTTTGTTGTCTCCAATGAGATTTTCGGGATAAAAACCTTACCATTCTTAAACATATGTCGCATTTCTCACACACAGCCCATCGAACGTCAGAAAATGACCGATAGGCCGATGGAAATATTTCTCTTACATCTGCTTGGAGATTATCATCGTCAAATAAACACTCCCACATGGTTTGATTCCAGGCGCAAGGCTGTGTCCAGGCCAGGCACATCCTGGTCGTGGCCTGGTTCTGGGCCTTCGCCAATGTGTACATCCTGCGCACCAACCTCAGCGTCGCCATCGTCTCCATGGTCAAGAGTAACTTCTCGGCATCCGCGGCCAGCGAGTGCACCGGTACGCAGAACAACACGCCCCCTGCCGGTTGGACGGTGAGTGGAAGGAAATATATCTTTGTATGATGTTGGATTGGTCCACCAAATCTACCTTAACGTAGAATACAAATGTACCGCTGTGCCTATCTGTTTTGCTTCTGTTTCTTTCCAATTTTTCGCATTTAAGTCTTGGAAATGAATTATTGTTATTCTTCGAAGCTTACAAATGCTTGACCAAAGTATGAGCATCATTCCAGTCAAGTAATATCATAGCAGGCCTACAGCACTCGAATTACGAGCTTTCAATAGAGCTTGAACTAACAAGACTGTCAGCCTCTTGTAAGCTACAAATGTGGCCATTACGAACCGTTAAATTGGAAAAATTATTGTGACCTCAATACGACAGTAATTGCTCCAGGTTCGGCCTTATCGTTTGTTGTCTCCAATGAGATTTTATAGGGACAACATGATATTACCATAGGCTGACATGTCTTGTTAGTGCATGCGGCTTAGTCTAGGGGTGTCAAGCTACAAATGTGGCCAATACAGGAACCGTTAAATTTTCAAAATGTTTAACACTCCTCCATGTAACGTTACATGTACTATATCATCTGCTTGGCAGGAAGACGGCGAGTTCGAGTGGAATGAGTGGTACCAGGGCCAGGTTCTGTCCGGGTACTTCTACGGCTACATCTGTACACAGATATTCGGCGGGTGGCTGGAGACAAGGCTGGGTGGAAAAATAGTTTGTGGTGGGTACAGACTTGTACGAGATTGTTCTCAAACTCATTATGAATTACACAAAAAATAACAACCCTTTGAAGGCAATTGATTCCATATCTACAACTGGATACACTGACTATCTACACTTCTAGTTAGAGATATTGAATTGTCTTCAAATATTGTGTACCTGGATGTCTAACCTTCATAAACTAGTACCTTTTGTACACACACGTTATAGGCATGTCCATATCTTTGTGCTAACAAATTGTATGTTCATAACGTAGATATTTCGAACACAAGCATTACGTTAAATAACAATGTGTTCAGATGGATTTGATTTTGAATACACCAACGACCATGAATATTTACATTCATATTCACATTCACACACATTGAATCCCCAGTTTCCATAGTTTTGTTGGAGTATGTTACTATTCACAGCTGTACACATGTCCCCGTGCGCCACGACAGGTGGTCAATTAACTCAATTTTGGAGGATAACCAATCAGAGGAGTTATGCAAATGAGCACGTATGCTAATGAGGCAGGTATGTAATAGGGGAGATATTATCACAAAAGGTGCAGGGGGTGATTAGAAGAAATACTAGTAGGCGAAAAGTCGGGTCAAATAGGGATGGTAGGAAGGGAATGGGGATGTTCAGATTGGAGGAGAGGGTTAGTATTCTACATCATTCAGGGCTCATCAACATTCTCTCACGGGGGACGGGGGTGCGACCCTGCGAGTCTAATTTTTTTAGTTGTGGAATAGAACAATGCTTCATATTGCACTCTTCAGGTACCAGTCAGCTGTTGGGAGGCCTGTTCACCCTGCTGACCCCCGTGGCAGCCCGGGGAGGCGTGTACGCGCTGCTCGCCATCAGGATTCTGGTCGGCTTTGTCGCGGTACGGGATTTGTTTTAATGAAATATGTCAATTCAACAAGCCAATCAATCAGGCAATGTTTGATTGAAACTGAAGCTAGCAGAAAGGTAAAAGATTTCTCGTACAGCAAACACTAAAAACAATTCAAAATTTCCTGATCTTTTATTGGGCTACACAAAATGTTAGCTAAGCTGTACATAATCGCATCTTTTCCAGGGCATCACATACCCGACACACCATGGCATGTGGGGCAAGTGGGCACCCATATACGAGAGGAGCAGGCTCATGTCCATAACCATGGCGGGTAAGCAAGTTACAATTGTTACAAACAGCTGTGAGTTACTTTAAGATGGAATTTGTAGATTTTCCGATGAGCTGGTTTTGGTATGTCATGTTATGTTATGTTAAGGTCGATTATAGCACATCTTGAGTTTATAAATTCTTAAGTACCCAAGTAAACGCAAAATGTAGGCTGGCACATACAATGAGTCTTCAGGTTTTTCTACGCATTATGTATTTCTCAGAAGTACATATATTTCTTCTAACTGTATGATCAGGCAATGAGAATTACTGTAGAGTACTGTTAAGTGATTGTGCCAATTATTGTAATTAGGTGCGAACTTCGGGACTGTGATCGTCCTGCCGCTGTCCGGATACCTGGCGGACACGTACGGCTGGGAGTCTGTCTTCTACGTCACAGGTACGTCATCTAACCATCATGGTCAGTACCGGTCCGGCAGTCTAAAGCACCGTCACAAATCAAGAACTGTGCTAGGGAGAGGAATGTAAGGAACACATCGTCTGTAGACAGACGTTTGCTATTTCCAGTAAGGGACCGGTTGCATAAATACTGAAATACGTCGTTCGACCGTCAGGCGATCAGGGCATTCTTGGTCTACTCGCGCGAGTGTCCTGCAAAATCTAGTTACGGAAAAGGCTGTCTTAGACCCATATAAGCTTGTGGGAGGTTGGTTCTGTCACAGCCTGTTTGAAAATTCGACGACATCAAAATCGTACGACGAACGCGACAGCGTTGTAGGCAAACCTGTCGAGGATTGCAAGCGTCATTGAAAACACTGACATGAGAGTGTGCATGTTACAGGTTGCATCCCCATCCTATGGTTCGTGTTCTGGGTCATCTTCGTGTACGACTCCCCCTCCAGTCACCCCAGGATCGACCCGGAGGAGGCCAAGTACATCGAAAGTCACATCGAGACCAGGGAGCTGGTAAGTCACTCATGTTCATCAAAAACACCGGCCGATATGTCAGGAGGAGATTCAGATAGACGCACCTGCATGGCTGCGAAATAGCACGGACAAACGATCTGTTAAAATAACGCCAGTTAATGGACAGATACAGTAGCTGTCAGGAAATTAAGATAATATTCTCCAAGTGTAGGTTCGGCTCCAGCTGTTTTTCACGTGCTTTTAGGCGTGTTTGTTGGGCTTTCTATTTTGTGCTGTTTTGGACAATAAGAAAACTTTACAAAATACAAACAGCCGGAGACAAATCTCTGCTTGGAGAGTAGGACTGAGAATGGAACAATAGGAATAATAATAGTACACATAACGGTCTTTCAATGACACTATTCATGTAAATTTTGAACGTGTATTTGTATTGCACTAGAAAAGTCCGCCCGTCCCGTGGCTGAAGTTGATCCGTTGCGTGCCCCTCTGGGCCATCGTGATCGGCCACACCTGCTCCAACTGGGGCTTCTACACCATGCTGACCAACCTGCCCACCTACCTCAAGCAAATCCTGGGGTTCGACATCAAGGCGGTAAGTAGCATGTAACCCTGTCACACAGAGCCGACTGTGGCATCCCAACCTTTCCCAGACCACGGCTTGTCATCTTCTTTCGTGTCATGAACAAGACTGGGACAAGATCGACTATGTCGTCTAATAGTTTCTGAAAGTCTATGCGACAACCGACGATAAATTTTGAAAAATCAGAGTCAGCGAAGTCATATTCTGCTAAAATGCGATCAGAGGAGGGAACTAGAGCTAGAATAGAATAAATTCCGGGCTACTCCCAACCCAGTGCTGACTCTGGTTTGGGAAGTGGTCGGGAACAAAGTCGTGGGAAGGTCCTGAATATGTGACATGGGGTCATAAGGAGGTTGCTTTGTTATGGTATAGCAGAGACAACAGTCTAATTAAAGCAATCTCAAGGTTGATGTCACAAAATTATGCTTCGATAGCGTATTCGTATACCATAGAAACTCCTATCGAGGCATGTTAGATTCTGAAGAAAGGATCTATGAAATTGATTATGTTTGCTTGTTTATTTACTTCTTACCGATTTAGAATGGTTTCCTGTCGGCCCTCCCTCACCTCGCCCTGATGGTGTTCGTAATGACAGGAGGGTTCGTCACTGATTACATCAGGAAACATTGGGTCAGCACCCTCACCGCCCGCAGGATCATGACCTTCCTCGGTACGTATGGTCGGAAATCGGAACATTCACCTGCACAGAGCCTACTCTGGCGGGCTATGCTAATCAAACCGGGCTGAGATGCATTTTAGTGGACATGGCATCAAGCCAGCTGTCAGCCAATCAGAGAACCACAGCTTTTTAATTAGAGTCAAAGCCGATTCTCTGATTGGCTGAAAGTTAGAGAACATGGCCATCAAAGTGTTTAGCAGAGCTTGAGCCTAATTTTAGCATGAAAGTTCATCTGTGTTGGTAAATGACATTGTGGAAAAACTAAACTTTACTTAACCAACACCAAGATTAGTTGGGACTTACCCCAAATTTTCAGCCGACTCCGTCAGCCTTGTTCACGGAATGGACCCGTCTGCTGAACTTCCGGACGTGACGTCAGGGACACACGACTGCAGCAGAGGGTCGTAGATGCCAGATAACCTGTATCGCCCCCCGTCTCTGTTTAGTGATGGACGGTGGGCACGAATGTACACAGCCTCCTTTACTCCTCTTGCAAAGAACTCCGGCTCTGAGTCAAGGATTTTGACTTTTTCAAGAGACACTGAGTGTCCTGGCGACTCAATGTGTATATGTTTGGATACCTCCGAGCCCACAGAACTTGGTCGCTGGTGTTCCAGGAATCTCGTTTTTAATGCGCGCTCTGTTTCTCCGATATACGATTCCTTGCACTGACCTTTGTTTGTATTACCTTGGCAACGTATATGGTAGACTACTCCACATTTGCTCTCCCTAGGTGTTTTGTCTTTCGGTGATACAAGTACATTTCTTAAAGTCTGGGTGGGTTTGAATCAGGTCTTTATTCCATATTTCCCGAAGGTCCTACGTAGTGCTTCAGAAATACCCTTAGAATACGGCAAGACCACTAACCCCTTGTTAGGTTTGGAAGAGGTGGTTTTCGTAGTTTGTGCTGACTGGGGTGGCTTAGGTGTAGCTGCCTTTTTGATGGCCCAATCGGGGTAACCACACCGTTTTAGGTTATCTGGCATCTACGACCCTCTGCTGCAGTCGTGTGTCCCTGACGTCACGTCCGGAAGTTCAGCAGACGGGTCCATTCCGTGAACAAGGCTGACGGAGTCGGCTGAAAATTTGGGGTAAGTCCCAACTAATCTTGGTGTTGGTTAAGTAAAGTTGAGCCTAATTGTATAGGCCACGGAGAGAATTTGCGTAGGAGAATGAGTGGGAAGCATGAAGAGACTAGAGTTCAACGAACCCATCTCTTCGCCAAATAATCATGCCTTTATTCAAGACTTTAAGGTCTTATTCATGTATTACTAAATCATGCCTTTATTTAAGACTTTAAGGTCTTATTCATCTATTACTAAATAGTACCTACCCCCAAACCCCACAAATGCTACCAAAACAAGACCTGATTGTACAAGATGACCTGATAGCACCCCTGGTCAATCAGAATTTCAAGCTTTTCAGTGTCCAGCTCACGGCTTGTCAGTGTTTCCTCCAGCAAAAACATCTGTCAAACAGATGTGTCCATATATATAGGTCAAGTGAGATACATGTATATACAAAACAGTTTATTTCTGTTAATTGGCCACTGATTACAATTAAATGCATCTTTCCATGTAGATTATTATTTTAAGTACTCATTCTATCTACATACCAAAAAATCCTGATGATCCGTCAACACGTTCTCGAGTTATTCTCGTTCAAAGTTTGAAAGGAAATCGGTGCCTGCAGTTCCCAAAAAGCCGCTAGGGGGTCCAAACTCACAGCACTTACTCTCTGCCCCAAGGGCTATCTACCACTCAAAAATCATGACCACAGCATATCCAAAACACGAAGTGTCAAAAATAAAAGTTTTGCTGCAGTACCTTAGGCAGTCACTAGGGGGCCCATTATCGAACTTGACCTTCGTTTTCTTGACCCCCACCCAGCTACCAAATATCATCAGGATCCATTCAAGGGTTCTCGAGTTATCTTGCTTACAGACAAACGCACTTACATACAAATCCCGCTACAGCACCGTAGGTAAGAGCCAGGTAAACCATTTTCGCACTTGACCTTCCTCTCCAAAACCGCTACACACCTACCAAGTTTCTTGAAAATCGCCCAGCTAGATTTTGACTTATGCTGCCCAAAACAAACTGCAAAAAACATACCAAGCTCGCTGCAGTACCGTAGGAAAACGCCAGGTAAACCGTTTTCGAACTTGGCATTCCTTTCGACAACCGCTACACACCTACCAAAAATCACAAAGTTCCATCTACAATTTCTCGAGTTATATGCTGTTGACCTACATACAGACCCAAGTCGACAAAAACATACTCTATCGCCATTGGCGAAGAGAATAACGTTAGATAAAGGTTTAAAAGTATAGCAATGGAATCGAATGATGGATTTGACATTAAAAACATTGTGGTCACACATAATCATGCACACTTCCACAACAGGCTATTTGGCGCAAGAAAAGAGCATTCGATAGGTATTGAACAATATACTCTACCTCGTGTCATAATAGGACAAATCCCACCGGCCATTTTCTTCGTGTTGGCGGGGTACGTGGGCTGTGACCGGGCTGCAGGTGTGGCGATGTTGGCGCTGTCTGTGGCGTTTGGTGGGCTGGCTGTCCCTGGGTTTAAGGTATGTCCTAGTGATTGACGTGCACATGAAAACGTCCGTAATGAAGAATACGACTTAATCTAGCCTGCGTCGTAGATGGATTGCATGATGGCAATTTGGAAACTATTTTCTGGTACTACATCCAATTGTTGTCGTCATCTTCTACATTGAAACAACATATCTCGTTCAAAGTAAAGGAATTGGAGTCAAGTGGAAAATCACCAAGGCTAGTGCTATACATAGAAGCAGTGTTACACGGACACTGAGTCTAAAACATTGATTTGAATCATACTTTATATGACACTATGTGTGTTTTGTTTTCAGTTGTCACATGTTGAGTTGGCCCCACGGTTCGGAGGAATCCTGTACGGCATCACTAACACCTTTGGTAACATCCCCGGCTTCGTCACGCCGCTGGTGGTCGGCACACTCACCAACAACAATGTAAGTCAGTCTGATGCTGTCCTCTATCAATTTGAGCTCAAGTCAGTAACTTACCATACTTTCTGATACGGAACAGTCAATCGTGGAGGAAGGACGAAATCAGCAGTTTCCATTTATTCCATGGAGATCAATGGACATGATTTCTAACCAAATTGTACGGAAAATAACGTTACACATATATCCCTGACGTCGACGACTCATTCGGAATGATGAAATATTGCTCAGTTAGTTTTATTTTTCAGATTTGACATCATTGTCCTTCAATAAAATTGCACGTTTCCGTTCTATACCAGTCTTTTGTCAAGGTTCTATCCAGTCTTTTATCATGCAACATTACCCAGACCTGACACAACAAATCCACGGAACTTGTGCCGAATTTCTCAAACTCCGTGATTTTCCACTTCTGCAAATTATAGCCTTCAAGATGGCGAGGGTTTACTGTTTACCTCAAACTCCAAGGAAATTTTTCCAAATTGAACTTGTAACCTTAATTTACGACGGGTAACACGAGTTAGAACTTAACTTTGGGGATGTATTAAGCATAGTATAGTAAGCTATGAAACCTTACCGTGTTGTTTTCTTCAACACTTGAACTTGTTGTCCACCTCCAGCAAACCCGCGAGGCGTGGCAGACCGTGTTCTGGATCGGTGCGGGGATCTACGTGTTCGGCGGGCTGGTGGTGCTGGTGTTCCTGCGTACCGACGTGCAGGACTGGGCTAAGGACCCGGAGGAGGAAAAGGGCGCTAACGCAGACGGACTCCCTTCTGACATGAACACCGCTTCTGACTTAAAACTGGACAACTCTTCAACAAGAAACAGTACAACTCGACTGTAGACTATTCATGATGGTGTTTTCAAATAAGCCATGAATAGTTTGAAGTACATGTACTAGGTACTTTAATTCAATGGTAAGACAGCTAGAACTTTGTTAACCATTGTTAGCTTATGTTTTAACACAATTGGAATGATACTTGTAACAAAGTTATATCCTTTCCAGTTATTTGTAAGCACTTTGTCATTCAAGAGGATAGTTCTAATAGTTCTCTATTATCAACTAAAAGAGCTCTCTGTAGTAAGAGGTAGATTAAAAGTAGAATGAAAATCGGGATGTAACTAACTCTACTTCACCCTACTATTAACTGTTAATGCCATTTTTGATTATTCCGCTAACTTGGATCATACAACAGCAAAGAGTATTGTATATAAGATGCAACCATAGCTAATGATCAAGAACAAAGCAATTCAGTGTTTCTGAACTTTTAATTCAATGGAAACATTACAAAGTCAACTGTGATAAAGACTACACATATACTCAGCTGCATGATGTTTGTCAACCCCGTCAAGCCGTATCTATCTTGAAGACAAAGAGTAGAAAGCCAGACAAATGGATTTTTTGTTGTTTTTATGAACATCCTATAGGAAATGGCTTTGCAACTGGATAGGAGGTGGCTCTCAACAACACAAATATGAATGGTTTGATGAGAAAGTATGCCTGCTTTATTATATAAATCCTGGAATGCTAACTAATGTTTCGTAACTGTTATAGCAGATGGTAACAATGACATAGTGTCCCTCAAGGCAGCATCCTTGGTACACTCTAAGAAAATACGTCACTTATATCATACTCCAGTGTCTCTCCCATACTTTTGGAAATATGTTAATACAGACATGAATGTTATGGTGCAAAAAGAGCTACTTAATATGGAATTGGTCTGGCTGGTATCGGCTCTAAGTCATGAATTCCATCTTTATCCACCATCCGTACACTGAAGGTGGGCAGGTTCACTATGAATCGCTTCTGGATCTGTGGGGAAGGAAAAGAAGGGAGTTACAGAGATATGAGTTTCCTACTGGTATTACAATCACGATAACTCGGCACCATTCCCAATAAAACTTGGGTCATTTTTATAGTTGAGGAAACTGACGTTAGACATGGTGCCGAGTTGTCCTTATTTGCAAAGTGTCAAGTTGCCAAAGAGGTGACTTGTACTCTTCAAGCAGGATTTTGGTCAGGGTTATGTCGAGGCCCTTATTTCCCTATCCAAAATAACTCTGGTCACTACTAACTCCCAGCAAAAACCTCTGCTTGGGGAGATACAGCTGAAGAGTCCAACATTTGACAACAGGCACTAGGCTACCTTCAGGTACAAAATGAGAGGTGACAGGACCAACTCACCTCAGCAATGGCCTTGTGCAGCAGTTCTACAGCCTCATCTTTGGTCATGTCTGTCAGGGAAAATAACAAAATTCTCTCAGAACACAATGGAATATGACATTGCTAGCAGCCTCATTCAGTATAAAAATAAACAGTGATCAAATAAACATTTCATTACGTTTGACAGATGGTCATAGAAACTTTTGTAAGAATAAAAAGACAGTTGTGTAACGAAAAAGGCTACGTTCAATACAGTAAAGCATTTTGAAATCCAACACTAACCTTCTCTGTAGTATTTGTCAAAGATGCTCAGCACGAAGAACCCCCCATAACCGTGTGCTGCAAACGGCACCTTGTTGAGCGAGGCCAGGTAGTCCAGGAAGTAGAGCTGGGGGCCTGCTGTCTCATCATGGCCAGCAATCAGGAGGTTCACAAAGTACGGGGTCTGTACAACAACAGCAGTGAATTCATTTCAAGGGACATGTTGTAAGAGACTCACATAAAGTTTGGCATTCAACTCATAATGTTCTGGAAGTGTAGCTTTGTAGTAAATGAAATAATTTTCAATCAGTTTTTACTCTAGGACAGCAAATGTCTCAACTATTGATTTTTGCAATTGTGGAAGGCAGATGAATTTCTAGTCCTCTGAAAACCCACAGGAAAACTTGTTTGCATCTTCATATTAAGTAGATTTACAGTTCAACTGCATATGCATGGCAAGATGCATTCTGGGAAATATGTCTCAAAGTTCAAGTCCACTTACTTGTAAAACTTTCTTGCCTATAGCTAGACCATGCTTCATACATGTCCAGATGTGTTTTGTTTATGGTTCAGGGGCCTTAAACTTTGATATATTATGCACAAAGCATCTTGCTGCATCTAAACCATGAACAGGCTTGTTGATGAAAATCATACCACAGACATAGTACATTATCAGAACATTATAGATGTCCTTACCGAGCTGCGCAGGTAGTCTGCCATGTTTTTCCTGGTGAAGTTGGCAGCAGCATGGGGTGACAGGGTGTAACCTGGTACATAAAAGGTAGGATTAAATCATCATCATATCAATAAAAATTACTTACAATAAATAAATAATCATTGCATAAATTTGATTGGTTTCCTCAATGCGCTTCGTCGATCTTCGTCGATGTTCGGGACAGCCTTCGGCAACGCTCCGGAGCCTCAGAAGCGCTTCCGACCATAGCCGGAAAGGCTCCGGAGCGTTGCCGAAGGCTGTCCCGAACATCGACGAAGATCGACGAAGCGATCCAAGATGGCGGACGGTATGAGTTAGGCATAGCGATCTGTTGACAAAGGTCGCCTTTCGGGCTACTTTGGGGAAAGTGGAGATCGCGAACACCACGGCGCGGTGTGCAAGACTCCAGGGAAGCCTGGGACGTGCAAAAAAACGGAGGAAAAGTTATCTCCATGGAACGGATACGCATATACCGTTTAGCCAAATATGCTACCCCCCCCCCCCCCCCCAACTAGAAACAAAAACATCCTGTATATTATATTACAAGTAAATAAGTTTTTCGTTTCTAGTCGCCCCGGCTAGGTGACAAGATTTTGAAACATATGTTACCATCATAAACCATCAAGCAATCCCTTACCGTTCCTCATCTTGTACAGCTGGATGTTCTTCTGGATGTACTCAGCAAACTGAACCGTGTCTCCTGACTCCCCGGTACACCCCATCAGGATCTTATCACTCAGCTTGTGCATCTTGTCATGGTCTGGAGATGGAAGGAGGTAATACGGAAAGATTTAGCCCAAATCAACCAACAACAAAAGTTCTTCTCAGCCTTACTTGACAAAAAAGATAAAGTTGTAATTCATGTCTTCTTCTAAAAACCCAGTGTCACTTCAACGCGGACTAAAATCCACATAATTTCATACAGACTAACAGAGGATCTTAGCACCTGGGGACTATCGTCTAGAGACGTTAAAATTATGATAGAAACAACAAGGTCTCCAGAAAGCAAACAGCTTTAAGAGTGTATAAAAGAGATAACTCGGTACTGAATTTGGCTATCATTGCTTTGGAAACAGCTCCAAGTCAAGTGCACATGTTGTTGGTCACCAGTGCGCCCCCCTCCCACTTTCCAAAGCGCGAAGTCATGGTGCTGAAACCTACTCACACCCGACGCATTCTAGCGAAGAAATATCAACACGCAGACCTTGCAAGAAACAATCAGTACATTCAGTAATGTATTACCGTGCTTGTAGACCAGGACACTTCGTCCGGCTATGTTGTCGGCGGCCAAAATAACGAAACCATTGCCCTGAATCCCGAGTAAGCACTCCATGTTGTCCCGTTTCTTTTGACGAGAATGTTTCTCGCGTCCTCTCGCGATAGCATGGTGAGCGATAGCAGATGGATCAAAAGCGACATCTGGTGAAGTTAAGCAGAAAAACAGACAGAAGAGCCGCGTAGCAGACGACAAGGGCCAGCATGGCGACTCCGACCATCGTGGTGCACGGCGGAGCTTGGAGCATTCCAGACGAAATCGCAGAGGCTAGCCAAGCTGGGGTGAAGACTGCGGCAGAGGCAGGATATAAGGTTGGTTTGCCCAGGTTACCCCTGTTCATTCGATGACGATTTATTAGTATTATTAGCATTAATAGCCTCAGCTTGAGACAGACGCCATGCCTGAGACATGAGAGACCGGCGTAGATGTCGCAGAGCGGCCCTGGTAGTCAGTGAACCACTGTAGTTGAGCAGAACATAAGAACTCATAGTAGTGATGGTTCTATGACGACTTTTCCCATGTACAAGCATGCGAGTCATGCGAAAAACTGGCGATTGCACCCCGGAAGTGACATGTTTGTGAACAGCTGGTGATTTGTGTACCGTGCACGCGTGATGCGTGACCCTTCTCTGACCTGCTAAAAATCTTCCTCAAGTTCCTGCCTCCCTTCCTCCTAGCTGAGTGGCCCTGGTCTCACAAATTGCAGTATAACGTTAACATTAACGTTTACTCATTCAAGCTTGCAAAAGTCTCATTTTTAGGACACCTGGTCACGTCCCATACTGTGTGTGTAAACTTGCAGTACCAGTAGCGTTACTTAACGTTCATGCAGTATCCACGCAAAGTCTGGGGAGAATACTCTAATTCATTAACCTTTATAGTTTCTTCATTAGGGTCTTCCTTTACTATAGACTGTCTCACTTTTGTCTCATTCAAATGCACAGGTGCTAACGTCTGGCGGCAGTGCACTGGACGCTGTAGAGACCGCTGTGCGGATCTTGGAGGATGACGTCGTCTTCGACGCCGGTAGGTGGCGCTGTGGAACTGTCCGTGAACTTCCCCTTCATGCACAGTTGGGAATTTAAACCAAGCAGGCCCTTGTTACAGCTTTTTGATAAGAAAAACCTGTTTACACTCGTTCACATCGACAGGTGCCGCCATCTTTGGAAACACATTCCAATGGCAATCTTGTTACCTTCCAAGACATGGAAGAAAGTTTCTAGGCTGCACTATCATCATTGATCACTAGTCGGCGCTTCACTACCGTCGAGTTTTTACATCAAAATCTACAATGTATCTACATGTACAAGTATTTCACACTTTTTATTTGGATCAATTAAATGGTGTGAAGCTTTCGACATATGAAAAATACGAAAGAGAGAAACACGAATGGGATTTGCCTTGACTTTAAGAATGAACCTGTATTGAATTTGAACCTGTATTGGTGTGAAAGCTGATGAAAATATATT
Organism: Branchiostoma floridae x Branchiostoma belcheri; assembly: GCA_019207045.1. NCBI lineage: Eukaryota > Metazoa > Chordata > Leptocardii > Amphioxiformes > Branchiostomatidae > Branchiostoma > Branchiostoma floridae x Branchiostoma belcheri. Next base: position 23,237,030 of record CM033025.1, on the reverse strand, counting down.
TGTAATAGAATTTCATTGATTGTTATACATCATGTATTTACATTACAGGAACAGGTTCTGTGTTGAACAGTGCAGGAGATGTGGAGATGGATGCCATCATCATGGATGGACGGAGCTTGCGGGCGGGGTCAGTAGCCTGTGTCCAGAACATCGCCCATCCGGTCAGCCTGGCCAGACAGGTCATGGAGAAGGTCAGGAAATATTGGTGTTTGTTTGTTTGTTTTGCATACCCACCTCATGGCATAAAACAGCTGGTTTGTACAAGCGGCATATCTGGACAAATCTAATTGATCCACTCACACCAGGAAGGACTCCTACTCCTATTGATACGTGTGCTGGGTTCTTTTACGTGCTTGTGGTGTGGCTCTCTTCAAACACAGGACCTATCCGAGGGACAGATATATATCAGCTCTTCAGCCGATTTCTCTCACTTTGATGTTACTTTCATTTATCACCATTATGTGCATGACATTGTATATGACAGCATATTTTGAAGACCCATTATAGTTTATTTAATTTTAAGTTACTTATTATCATTTTTGAGATGTCTCGTGGAGTTAAAAGCGTAATTTTTCTTTTCTTTCTTGTCTTCTTCTTCCATTTTTGAGGCTACCAACTTCAATTTGCTGAAGACTTTTGTAGCCTATATAGGAAAGTCATGTAAAGTGCCTTTCCCAAGGGCACAAGATCAGTGACACGTCGGGGTTTGAACTCAGGACCTTCTGCACCTGAGTCAAACGTGCTGACAATTGTGCCACGCGGTAACATTACAGCTGTATTAGAACCTTGAAATTTACACTTGTTCTGTATTTTGGCATAGACGGACCATACCATGATTGTTGGGGAGGGAGCTAACCTGTTTGCAAAGGAGCTGGGCATACCCCAGGTGCCTCCCGACCAGCTGGTGACGGACATTGCCAGGCAACAATGGGAGGAGTACCACAAGTACAAGAGAGCAGTCAACGAACTGTTTGACTCACAGCTGTAAGTGGGTCACCAGGAAACATTTAACATCGTATTGTCATTGGCAGGGGAAATATGGATAGCTCAAGATACACAATTGGTATGTGGTAACGACTGGAACTCGCAAGCTATTCCAGTCATGAAACAATGTGTAATGTCTTCAATGAGTCATATTGAAACTTCAATGAGTCATACTGAAACTCTCATAATGCACTGCAACCAGAAACTTTGTAACCAACCACAGTAAGAGAGCTTTTCCTGCAATTTAGAACAAAACAGATTAACCTTATTGTGCATAAAGCACAGTTTGTTACAATACACTTGCAACATCATCTTACAGATTAGAGAGGCCATTATAGAAATGATGCCATGAGATGGTGGCGCAAAGTGGGTCATACTTCATCATCATCATCATCCGGGCGTACTGGTTGCACGGATGGATATGACTCTCTTCCTCCATCCTTCCCTATGCTCCATAGCCTTGGGCAGTTCTTCAGCCGAGCAGCCAGAATCATCACAAATTTGATGTACATATGTTTTGCGTGATCTTAACCTCTGCTTAACATTTTCAAAATCTTCTGACAGGCAACCATGTAATCTGTTGTGTAGGACTTCTTTCTGGCCTTATATAGCAAAATGATTTTGATCACAACTTTTATAACTTACACTTTCTGGTCCCCAGTGGTCATGACACAGTTGGAGCCGTGGCAGTAGACTCGGAGGGAAATGTTGCCTGCGCCACTTCTACTGGTGGCATTACTGCCAAGAGGGTTGGACGTGTCGGGGACTCCCCAGTCATAGGTGAGACCATACACAGTAGGAACAGATTAGTTCTGCTTTAGGTAAAATCCCTGAAATTTCAGTTCCTGCAACCTTGCTTGTGTGATATGCAGTCTTTTTAATGCATACTTCTCATAATCTGGACTTCTTTCACTTCCGTTAATAAACTCAGATTTTTTTACCTCTCAAATGGTCCAGCGCAAACCTTCATTGATGCATCAAGAGCAAGTCTTGTTGATTTACTAAGAGTACTTTATGAAAACCAGTCAGTTTCTGTGACTTTCTGTATGTCTTGAGGTATTTTCATTGTTTGTATATTTTGGCAGCACAGTTTATAATTTCAAGCATATGTATATTCTGTCCTTTTATTATAGTCTAATCACTTTCCAATGTTTAATGAGAACATTTCAGTACATAGGAAGTATTGTTATACTTAAAGTTTTAGTTTTTATTGTGCATGTAGATTGTTGAATGAGTTTACATTACTTATGTTCAGGTTGTGGGGCCTATGCAGACAATGAAACAGGAGCAGTGTCCTGTACAGGGCATGGGGAGGCGATAATGAGCGTCACTTTAGCCAGAACAGTCACCTTCAACATGGAGCAAGGTACATCAGATGGACTGTTCTGAAATCAAGTTAAACAGCAAGTTGTTCTATATATACCAGTAAATGCTTCATACCCTGACCTATCAAACATACATGAAGTAGTGAGTAAAAAAGGATCTATACATCGCCATAGTAAAGTACTAATTGATAGCACACACTGGTTGCAAACTTTGTTTTGAATTGAATATATCCATTTGTCTGCAGCAGAAGTTTTGGAATTGTGTTGATATTTTGGTCAATTTGTTCGGGAACTGTGAAATATAATTATCTTTATGTAGAAGCTAATTTAGCCTTTCATTCATTCTTGATCCATAGAATATAATCGTTGCCTCTAGATGTGCCTTAATATCTTGTCTAATGTATAATGCAACTGGCACACTTTAAGCTTTCCCCCACATTTTACTTACATTAATCTCACCTTTGAACTTACCACAGGCTCCAGCGCACAATCAGCAGCCGACAAGAGCATCGCGTACATGAAGAACCGTGTGGACGGTACGGGGGGAGTCATTGTTGTGAGTAGGGAGGGACAGACAGGTGTAAGCTTCAACACCAGGAGGATGCCTTGGGCGGTAGTGAGGGACCAGACGATACGGTTCGGGATGAACCCAGGAGAAAACTTCCAAAAGGAATTGTCCAAAGACTAATTATTAATTTTACCTGATAATGTCTTACAATTTATTGACTGCTTTTTAGAGATAGTGTACCAGTGCAATGGTAAGTGAGTAGAGTATTAGCTTGTGAGTTCTATCATACCAAAATGGTATAAAGTAACAACTTTCTTTGCTAAGCAGCCAGTGTTAGGCAAAGAGTATACCCCTTGTTGTAGTGATTGCATGTAGTGACCTAAGGGCTATCATGAATGAAGATGGGCACTGCCCTATTCACTATCTGGTGAGGGAAGGACAAGAACTAACTTACATTTTTAGAGAAAATGACAAAGGTGATCGTTTGTTTTGTAACATTATGAAAATCTTAAGAGTATAGTCTCATGTCAGAATAAATGTACATGCCATACCAAGGAAGTTATAACAAAGCCATATTGCCCTTGACCACTGAAAATCATTACACTTCAAGCATTGCACTTTGAGTTCTTGAAGAAGGATAGCCTTGTTAATCTTTGATTCAATACAATGCATTGAGCTATGCAATAATTCCTCATCTGCTCATAAATGCAGAAACTACACTCACTCTCTATGGCAATAGATTTATATGATTTTATATGGCAAAAAATGAGATTGTATACTTCTCTACCTCACTAGAAAACTATCTTTTCTCACATGTAAGAATGACAATGACAAGAACTTTCATCACGACAAATAAATTTGTAATATATCATCATCAATCTTACCACTTGAAGTGAAAACACTTCTTCCACTGTGTATTATTTACAGCTGTAGAATCAGTATAAAAATGTACACATTTCCACTAGGACTTGTCCCAATACCAGGCACTTAATTTGGTGCATAGGAAAAAGTATATAATGCCCCATTTCTTCAAATTAGGCATAAGGGGTATCTCATATACATATATTGTATACAACTATAACTTTCAGTTCTTTGGCTGTTTTTCCAAACTGTACTATGCCAGTCTTTTCACACAATATACTTCTTGCATGTTCTTTCTGTAGTTTTGCACATCTACTTGAAGCTTGCACTTGGGAGGCTTGCTTCTACCCAAGACTTCTACTCGACACACTATGTTACTGATAACTGAAAAAATGTTTGGATTAAAACATAGTGGAACTTAAATAGATTTTAAGAAGATATATATTTTAGAAAGTTATTGTATCATGTTCTCTCATCATTATCTTCTTCTTTGAATACTGCTTTAGATTTTCAGCAGTTTTGATTGGATAACATTTTCTATTAGATATATTACAGTTGTGAGACACTAGAAAGGCATGTCATGATTGGAAAATATTAAAAAAAAGTTTTTGGGGAGGTTCTTGTAAACGGTTCATACTCAAGGAGGTTTGACATTAGCACTGTTGTGTTTTAGGGATGTTCCTTGCTTAATATTCTTTCGTTGTGTGTGGCACCAATTTAAGCAGCTGTGTGGCAAGCTTCCACATCAAATATTTCAACTTTGAAGGTACTTCTTGGTAGAACCCAGATTTTGCATATTGTGACCAGAAAATGACGTTAGAGGACGTCACCAGAGTTTTCATATTGCATATAGCTTTGAGAGATATTGCATAGTGTACTACGTTGGACCCTCAGAAGCACTACTAGCTGCAGGCGACTGTTCCGATAATTTTGGTGTCCCGTCCCGTGACTGACTGTCCGTGGATGACTGGGGACTGTTCTGTGCGCTCGGAGTGTCCTTCAGCTGCGCCACCTTGCGGAGTCCCGGTACCTTCATGCCCGCCAGTTTGAAGGCGGTGATTGGTAACGTCTGAGTTGGTGCCTTGGTTGTTGTTGATGACGTCGCAGCAGGTTTGTATCTCCCCCTCAGTATCTGGCTTATCTGTGCGTGTATCAACAGAATGAGAAAGATTCAATCGTTTCCGATAAAAAGATTGAAATGCGCAAGATCATGTCCGGGATTTTTGCCCTGTATTGAGTTGTCAACTCTTTTACCGCGCTGTTGAACTTACCGAGTAATCTCCATGCAGATTTACCGGTGGCATAACGATAGTACTAGTACTAGTATCAAAGCTGGTCAATGAGTCAGCCGGCGACCACCTGGAGATTACTTACTGTATACGTAATACCGAGGAACTCAGGTGCACACGTGCAGACAATAGACATCCTGACACAATTAGCGGTTCACCCAATGAGAGAATGGCAATTATAGGATGGACCAATGAGAAATCGACAACATGCCCGTCAAACTTTGCATATTTTTCATGTTTCTATTTTGCATTCTACGTTTTGAAGGCGGTAGGCGGGGCTATGGGATCGGTCTATTCTGCCGATTATCAAGTTCATTCATTTCTTGTGTGTCAATCTTTTCTGACACACTGAGGTAGACGAAATTGGCTCTAAAAAACGTATTTCAAAAGTTAGTTAACAACCCTTACCGCTTTGTTGTTGACCACGGCCAGTGGTGTGTCGTTGTGACAGTTCTTGACACCGATGTCTGCCCCGTGTTTGACCAGTAGCTTCACCATGCCCTGCTGCCCCCGGCCGCTGGCGGTGTGTAGGGGGGTGTTCCCTGCGTAGCACTGTGAGTTCACCTTGGCACCTGCCCTCAGGAGGTACTCTACAATGTCCTCTTGGTTCCCCTCTACGGCATAGAAAAGGGCTGTTCGGCCGCTTTTGCCGTCCTGAAAGGAGCAAAAGTGGTATGTCCGTAAGCCTAACGTCACCGTTTCCAAACCGGTCAGGCTGTTTGTGGAAACGAACAATACACCTTTCTCATGCGGCGGCCATGATAGATCTAAAACGAGTTCAATGAGGCAAACAAAAGACTGTCCATCATAATATAAAGTAGTTCAACCAATGATAGCATGGAAATTAGAAAATTGACCAATAAGAGAATGGCTGCATGTCCGTCAAATATTTGCATTATTATGTTTTTATTTTGCATATCTTAAGGGAATATGCATGCGCGGATTTAGGGGGGGCGCACCCGGCGCGCGCCCCCCCTTTGGCTGGACCCAAAAAAAAATTCGGCTGGACCACAAATAAATCCAGAAAATCAGTAAAAGTTTCAGCGAAGCGGCGACAATACAAAGCCGCTAACCAACAATACCAAGGCGCACTCCTCCCGCTTTTACCATAACCCGCTTTTACTTATGGTAAAAGCGGGGCTGATGCAAAATGGGTCAGATAAAAAAAAAAACGGCGATCTTTTCCACTACACATGTACGATATTTACACAAAAGAAACTAAATTAATGTTCTACTTGGAAGAGACTTGGGTACATTTTAGTGATATCGTGACGAAAGCCGCTTCAATACTGCTGTAATCATTCCAAAACGGGAGTTATTTCGGCCAACCAACAAACTTGCCGAAAAATTTTCGCGCCATCATATGCATGATCGATTACGTCATATATGCACGCAGCAGAGAGCCCGCCGTCACGAAAGTAAACATCGTAAATAATGTGTCATCCCGTTGCCGTCCGTGAATCATTCCGTTTACAAAGAACCGATGCACACAGGATTGATATTGATATCAATTTTAGTCTTCGTAAACTTCGTGCGAACATGGATTTACACGACAGAGGCGGCTGCAGCAAATTTCTTATGGGGAGGGCGAACTATATTGACGTAATCCTAGGGGGTCCGGTGGCATGCTCTCCCGGAAAAATTTTGAAATCTTGACTATCTGAAACGATCTTTCCTAACTTTTGATGGACAAATTTGCTGGCAGACTAAGCTAAGTTTAATAGCCTTTCTAGTAGGGTTATTAGCTTATATTATTGAGGGCGACGACGCCCCCAACGTATTTTCACAACTTTGAGCGCACGAGCCGTCGCAAGGTAGGTCTGGAGAAAAATGTTGAAATTTGAACCCTCTGAAACAGGATTTTCTGCACTTTGAGGGATAAAATCTGCTGGTAGACTATGCTAAATGTAATGACATTTCTGTCAGGGGAAAAGATTTTTGATGGCGACGAGCGCCAGAGCGTCGTGGGCGCCGGAGGCGCAAGCCGTCGCCAGGCACGTCCAGAGAAAAATTGAAATCTTGACCACCTGAAACTTCATTTCCTGCGTTTTAGGGGCACATTTTGCTTGTATTTTTAAGGCCCCGTTTTAATAGGCATTTTTTTTTCAATGGCCCTCCCCCCGGCTCAAGACATGTTTCGATGGCCGTTCCCCCATGCCCAAAATATGATTGTTGAATGTGAGATTGCTAACTATAAAAATCAGTGTTCTTTCGTTTATTATATTTGTTCAGCCCTAAAAGTCAGTGTTGATTTGTTGGTTATTTTTGCACAGAAATGGCTCTAAAATGCACCAGAGAGCCTCTTTATTTTAAAAAGTTCTCGGGGGAGGCCCCCCAAACCCCCCCAACGAGAGGGGGGAAACCCCCCTCTCGTGCTCTCCCCCCGCGCAGCTACGCTGCGCATTCGTGGCCTTCGGCCACGACCTGAGGTGCGACAACATATGCGCCCCCCCTTTGCAAAATCCTGGATCCGCCCCTGATATGGGATCAGTACGCGAGTCTAAATTGCTACATATTTCGCTGCATAACACTGGTTATATTATTTATTATTTGATCTTATATTGTGAAAATTTGTGTGGTCTGGGGAAAAACTAAATGGGAGCTGATTTTACAAATAAGTTTTGTCTGTTTGCCACGTTGACCTCGTCTTCAATCTATGATGGCCGCCGCGTGAGAAAGGTGTATAGACATGCATATCTACAAATTAAGGTCGTTATGTTTCATATAAAGTCCTTGCTAAAAATATACACAAATAATACCCACGAATATTCTATTTACGTCTTGTGTAGTTTGCTGTCTTTTATATCATACTTTTGTTCCCGAAAGCTGCCCGGCCAGGCCCCGGTTTGGAAATGTGACGTAGGCCTAAACAGTTCATTCATTCAGAATCAGCTCAGACCACCGAGCAACGTTCACAGTGATAGAAAATACGACTTAAGCTCATCGACTGCGGGACATACGCTTGTAGAGATAGTAAAGTAGTCACCGTTGCCTCCATATCAGCCCCGCTCTCCACAAGGAATGTGACGACATCTTTGTTCCCGGCGTTGACAGCCATGTGAAGTGGCGTCAAACCTAGTGGAGAAAGAAAAAACAACAAAGATTTAATACCTCAGTGAAATCTTTAAGAGTTTCATAAATTTCTTGACAAAATATAGTAAAACCGTGGCCATTTTACACATAACATGCCCCACTTTCAAGCACATGCCGTCGTAACCAAACAGGTTCCTGACTTTTGGCCATGTTCATTTTCTGTCAGCCTGCCAAAGAGTACCGTGTACCTCACACAAGACTTGAACTTCTAAAGATTCCCTTTGCAGTAAGTAACTGAAGGCGTGGAACGAACTTCCTGCTGTTGGGTAAACAGCTTCAAGAACCAGTGTTGGGTAAACAGCTTCAAGAACAAGACCCCGGGGCCAGGGGGAACAAACTTGAACACACAAAAAGACAAACAAACAAACACAGACTAAAACGGAGGTAAATAGACATCAAGTCAGAACTGACCCTCGTAGTTCCTGATGTCTAAATCCAGCTGATGTTTGGTACAGGTGATGAGGGTGTGTAGACACGTCATACTCCCCCTCTGACAGGCCAGGTGCACCGCTGTCTGCCCGTTCCTGTCCTGCAGGTCCGCGCATGCGCCACCAAGCACCAGCATGCGAACTATCGGCCATTGACTTGTGATAACAGCCAAATGTAAAGGCGCCTGGAAATGAATTGTGAAATAAAATAGGCTTAATTTTTTTTTAAAGCGACCCTTGTAATAACCAATCCTCAAAAAAGATCAACTTCCTGGCTTTGAAGTTCCTATAACGTTAGCAAAACGTTAACCTTAAGCAAACGTTTACTGTAGTGACGACTTTTGGCTACTTCAGAATGTACATAACGTGTTATATTTACAACTTTAGCTTGATTCTATCATTGGAAACTTAGTTTTGTAAAATCAGCGAATCTAATTTTGCGGCCATCCCTGCAGTAAGCCTGCAGTAACGTCACATTTCCACAAAGGGTTCCGGTCGGGCAGTTTGGGGGCACGAAAGGTACGTTATAAAAGACGACAAAAACACAAAACGGGCCCAAAATGATTCAACAGCATGACTTGTAACGTTACATGTCTATTGGCATACACTTTAATTTTTCGTTTCCTCAAACAGCCCGACCGGGCTCCAGATAGGAAATTAAAGTGACGTAGGCCTAAGGTATTTGTGGGCCTTGTGAGGATCATATTTCTCCGCCTGACCTGTCTGAGATGGTTGTAGGTATCCACGCTCTTGGTCCCGAGACTCAGCAGTGTCAGGAGCCGCTCCACCAGGGGTACGTTACCCTGGACAACAGCGATGTGCAGAGGCCTATAGAAATACATATGCAAGTGTTAGAAAAAATTCACATACATGTATAGGTAGATCTATGCTTCTTCTGCTTATTTTCTAAACACAAGTTCCGTACTGAACCATTACCTAATGTTAATGTTATTTCTACATAAATGATTCTTGACTTCCTTCTCCCTGCATTTTCCACTCTTCATTATTCATTCCGTAAATCCCCTGTGAACTACAGGTCTGTGTTTATGTTTTCACCCCGATGATTGGTAGCTATATATCGGATAATGATTCGGTCCCTACTCGGACACCTCCCAGTTCGCAGCCCACATAGCCCACCATCGCGACCTTCTCTAGATCCTGGTTGGGAGTTAGTTGTACCCAATTTGTGTTTGGGAGTTTATTGCGGCGAGGCCGTGCACATTCAAAAGTCGTCGGTGCCAGCCGACTATTTGAATTTTGACAAATCAAACTCCGGAAAGTCCTATCACCATTCTTAAATAAGCTAGAACCAAGGAGCTTATAAAAGTTCTTTCGCTGGAATAGAATGAATATCAGGCAACTCCTGACCCAGCGCAAACCTTGGCTGGGAAGTGGTATGAAGCAATTCAGTGCAAGGTTGTGCGGAGGTCTTGAATGTGTGACCAAGGAACAAGGGATTTACAGTCCTGACGCGGCTGGCGTCTTTAGTCGTTATCAACACTGAACGACAGTATAATTCTAATCAAGCTACACATCACGGCTAGGAAGAGGTAGAGCACGTGTTATAGATATAGAGGCGATGTAATTCATATACAGTGGAATGTCCAGTTTACCCTGGCATCAGGCCCGGTAACTTCGAATCATTATTTGTTGACAACCAAGGAGATGTTGCAACTACAAAGGAAATGTAGGGTAAGGTGGTAAGCTGCTCAGAAAACGATGCAATCACCAATATAAGTTTGTTTCCTTTCCAAAAATGTAAATTTACTAATGCATGTAATTGCTGGCCAGGGCGCCAAAGTGCACCCAAGGCCAGAACGGTTTCCTTGTCAGCCCTGTCATGATATCAGCAGCGAACAATGCAGATTTTGAGGTCGGGGTTTTCCGCTACGCGGAAATCATACCTGTCCAGACTTGCGTCATATCGTTACAAAAACACCTGACAGAAAAGATTCCGAGGAAGATATCCGTTTTTCTTACAACGGGAAATTATTAGATGTAAAGGGTTGTAGTGAGCCATACCCCTTGGACTTTTGTGACATTTTTCTGGGTGGCTTAAGAGGCACATTTAAGGGTACATTTAGCACTCGTGCATGCCTGCACCGTTGTTTGTCTTCATCGCAATACACACTTCTATTTCGTTGAGGCCGAAGAAAAAGTACGCACCTATTAATCTCCAAGCAGATCTTGCGTGGTATAAAGACAATTGGCCATGCGAGGAGATTACGCACCTATATAAGGTTCCTTTTTACAACACAGTGAGACAAAAATGTGACACAATAGATATCTATTTGGACTGGGGCTTTCCCGTCGTGTCATATGATTATAAAACCCCTAATCTTTTAATGAGGGTATTTTGTTATGATTCACCAACGCGTGACTCTGAACTTCACCCGATGGAAATATATAGAACAACCACGCGGAAAGATTCTCTCTCATATTGACTTGAAGGGTGGAGGAATAGTTTGAAAAATTTGTTGTAAAAAAATACAAAAGATACCAGCAGTAGTTCATCAAAGAAACCAATACCAATGTGTGTATTAGTGCGTTTGTGTATACGTGCGTGTGCTCGTGCATGAGTGTGTGTGTTATAAAACAAGTCTTCCTTGAACTTTTT